>CM047879.1:22395255-22461773 GCA_026212405.1 Petrea volubilis | reverse complement strand
TATTAAATCAAAATAACGATCACGGATCGTCCAACACCAAATATATCATCAAATAAAAATTAGAAAGACTCAAATATTGCTAATACATTACAAACTTAAAGCAGTTAGAGAATACACAAACTGTTTGTCGTAATAAAAGTTATTAAAATATCAGAAAGTGTCAATGTCTAATAAGGTCCAATACCATCATTCTCATCGTCATCGTCGTGCTTGTCGTCACGTACATAATTTGGAGGAGTGTGCCTGGAGGTGGATCGCTGCCCTCCCGATGAAGTCCTACGGGAACCCCTCTGTTGGATGGGAGTGGGTTGTACATGAGGTGAACCAGCTGACGGATGTGGCTGATTAGGCGAAGAGGCGAAAGTATCCTGGGTCAAACTTTGAACGCTCTAAAGCAAGGCATGGAATGTGTGCTTCATCTTAGTCAATTCAGAGGATTGTTTCTCCTCAAACCTGTCAAACCTTCGCTTCAACTCAAGCGTGGACAGATCTTCCCATTTCGAGGGGTAAGTATGGGAGCCCGAAGTTCCCGTACTACGTGATCCACCTGGTACGCCGTACCACCGACCTTTATTCGGTTTAGCCACCGTCTCCTTCCATACCTATAAATCCGTGAATATAATTAGATTTAGCCGTAATATACATTTATATGTATCTATATATTATATTATAATATGAAAAAGTTGAGAGTTATTTGACTTACATCGAGCTTGGATGGTCGAGATAGGGGGGTGCCATCAGCAGATTGAGGAGGCGGCTGGGAACTAATCTCTTCCCACTTCTCTTTAAATGCGTTCTACGAGTTTTCAGGTTGAAACATTAGCAACAAAGTCAAAATATCAATATTAAAGTTAAAACATAATAAATACTCACAAATGAACATCCCGCCCTCTCATTAGACCATTTCATGTCCCCATTCTCATCTTTATAAGAGTAAAGATGGATGAACGACTGATCCACGATCGGGGGTTCCCCCAATTGAGCTTCCTGTAATAAGAGATGTAATATTTTAATCTGATATATAAAAATGCTATCACTATCGAACATATTTTTAAAGTACTTATGAAATACGCATACTAAACAACTCGTCGTTGTAAGTGAGGTGAGGTTTTGAACCCTCTTTGTGGCCAGTCATTCCCCTTCCACTAGAATCGCAAGCCCGATTAGCTTTGTTCATTGCGCTCTTTTTAAGAAAATTGGGCAGCCCCCATTTTTTGTGCAGCTCCTGCCAAGCGTCATCTCCGATCCACTCAGGCTTCTTATTTTTATGACGAGCCTTGTTAAGCCTATTCTTCAGGAGGTCCGATCCCTTGTGCTTAAAAGTTTTCCAAATGGCGTCATGCTGGTCAGGTCTCCAATAATACACCCTCTATACAATGAGAAAACACATAACTTATAAAATAATGAATGAAAAAAATATAAAAGAAAATTTGTATATATATTAAGACTTACTTGGAATTCGGAGAACCACATGGGTCTAGTTTATATAGGGATTTCCCTCTACCTCTCCCATGGCTCTGTATACCCGTTCGTGAAAATATGGGTGATCGTCCTCACGATTTCCAAAGCAGATTGGACCTAATGAATATAACTTTTATATAAACAACAATCGAGATATGAATAATTATATCTTAAATAACGAACAAAAATAAACTTACTCATGTCCCCGTGAATAAATAACCCACTTTCCGTCAACTCTGTTATTATCGAAAGTCTCCGTCGGCATATCATCACTAATCGGCTCGTCTTCGCTAGGGCTGGTGTGTGATGATGACAGTCATCTCGGATGTGAAGGTCCGTCGTAGGGGGCATGTGGAGGCCACGTCGGTTGAATCCTCCTCCACTACCAATGACCTTCTCTTTGCCTTTTCTAGAATCGATCATCTGCATTCATAGCAAAAACATCATACAACACGAACCTTTTTACATTCATATTAAACAATTCATAGCAAAAACATCGCACAACAAGAATCATTTCACATTACATTAAGTAATCGTTCAATCAATTGCACTACAACAATCATAGCAAATACATATATATATGTTCATAGCAACGAAAAATCAAACCAAGCAAAATATTTATTCATAGTAAATTTTAGTCTTCATCATCTTCGTCTTCTTCATCTTCATCTTCTTCTTCATCTTCGTCTTCATCATCATCATGATATTGAGGTATATTTTCGTCATCATCCTTCTCATCATCTTCAAACTCAGAGTTCAATTCTTCTTCTTCAGCACTTTGACCCATTTCATCAACTAATACATGATCATTAGCCATGTGTGCGATGTATAATTGGTTGACCTCTTCTACAGCACCCGTACAATCAATGAGGTTACCCGTCGGTTCATTATCGATGACACCATTCACGATGCCAGATGACTCTTGCAGTGGGTCATGAGTATTATCTTTATTAACAACTTGACTTCGTGGTCTTGTTTTGATAACAAACTGCCATTGCAATTTATCTCTTCTAGTACCGGGGTAAGAGATGTAATACACTTGAGATGCATGTTGCGCATGTATGAAAGGGTCATTTTTTGGGTATCTCTCATTAATTTTTATTTCAACAATATCATTCTGTGGGTGTACCTTTATATCCCTATTCGATACCGAATCAAACCAAATACATTTGAACATCACAACCTCCTTTTGAGGCTCACCGGGATACTTTAATTTGATAACTTCCTTTAGTATACCATAAAAGTTTGTACCCTCGTCACTTATTACAAAAACGCCAGAATTTGAGGTCTTGTATGTGGGGTCATATGTGGGGTCATATCTTCTGTATGGAACAGATATTTATTACAGTAGAAACTGTTGAAGGTCTTGACCTTCTTCATTAGACCCCAAGCCAAATCGAGCACATACTGATTTTCAACATTATTTTTCGGATTATGCGCCTACATATAAAAATATTTTCAATCAGCATATTATTCACATAAAGTTTATACCATTCAACAAAATTATGTTGTATAATAAATTATTCACATAGAGTTTAAACCATTCAACAAAATTATTCTCGATAGATTCCTCCATCTCTTGCTCAGTTAGATGTGGCCAGTTGTATCGAACGGCTGATCTATACATCCTATAAAGTGTTAAGAATTTGTCAAGAACATCTACATTCCTCTTAACACATTATATACAAAATGCTAAAGATAATACTCACTTAATGATGGGGACAACTTCATCACAATTGATGAGTATATGTAATGCAGCTTTGCTCCACTCATCATCAGTCAAAAAACGTTCCTTGTATTTTCTTCCTTGTATCAGAACAGACGTCGTCCTCATTACGACTAGATCTTGTACTTTTAGTATGGATGTGACTTTCAAAATAATAAGATAAAAAATACGACAACTCTTGGTTTAAATATGCCTCACATATTGATCCTTCAACTTTTGCTCTGTTCTTCACCATTCCCTTTAAGTTATGTAAGTACCTACAAATGTAATTGTTTTAACTTTTTAAAATTGATAGTTCTTCATTATTTATTTTAATATATGAAATTTAAAATTCATAATAATTTAAACTACCTCTCGAAAGGATACATCCACCGGTATTGCACCGGACCACACATGGCAGCCTCAAACGACAGATGTACAGTCAAGTGCTCCATTGAGTCAAAAAAGCCAGGAGGAAAAATGCATTCCAGTTTACATAAAATGATAGGAATGTTACTATCAAATTGTAATAGATTTCCCTCACTTAACTCTGTTGAGCACATTTCTTTAAAAAATTGACTTATTTCCGTTAAAGACTTCGAAACATTCTATGTGAGTGCATTTAGCATCATTGAGAGCAAACGTTGCATAAAGACGTGATAGTCATGGCTCTTCATACTGTGCAAGTTAGTTCCAAATTGATCAACACAATTTCCTAAGTTTGATGCATAATCGTTGGGCATCTTCAGACATTTAATCCAATCACATAATTTGCGTCATTGTTCAATAGTTAAAGTGAAAGTGGCCTTTGGCTTCAACACTTTACCGTTTGGAAGATACTGTAGATGTAACTCCGGACGCTTGCAATACTCCAACAAGTCAAGTCTAGCCTTCTCGTTATCTTTTGTTTTGTTTTTTACATCTATGACAGTATTTATTATGTTGTCAAAAAAAAAAATTTCAATGTGCATTACATTTAAATTGTGGCGGACGAGATTATCCTTCCAATACGGCAACTCCCAAAAAATGCACTGTTTGGTCCAATTGTGGTCCACACTGTAACTTGAGATTTTTGAGTGTCTGACGAGCATATCGGTTATTTTGGGCAAGTGCCGCACAAAATCCCATATTTGACCACCCGTCATTCGAGATGGAGCCGCAGATCGCTCACGTCTCCTTCTCAAAAAAACATCTTTATTTTGCCTAAAAGAATGAGTCTCTGGCAAAAACTGTCTATGGCAATTAAACCACGTCATTTTTCCACCATGCTTCAACCTAAATGATTTTGTATGGTGTATGCATATTGGACATGCCAGTCTCCCGTATGTCGTCCACCCCGACAACATTCCATATGCAGGAAAGTCATTAATTGTCCACATAAGGGCAGCTCTTAAACGAAAGGTGTGTCTCCTTGACACATCGAACATTTCAACCCCGTCTGACCACAACTCTTTCAACTCGTCAATTAAAGGTTGCAAACACACATCAATTCTGTCCTATGGATTGCGCGGCCCAGGAATCAAACATGTCAAAAACATATATGGGGTAGTCATGCACATTTCGGGAGGTAAATTATAAGGGGCAATAATAACTGACCAACAACAATATGATTTAGATGTTTGGTTGAAAGGATTAAATCCATCAGCACACAATCCAAGTCTAATGTTTTGCAGTCCATCGGCAAAGTTTGGATGTTTCTCATTGAAATGCTTCCACGCTATGACATCCGAAGGATGACAAAGAATACTAGACTTTGCTACATGCTCATGGTGCCACCTCATTTGCTCGGCTGATTTTTCAGAGGCATACAACCTTTTCAACCGTGGAATTAGTGGCATGTAGTGTATTCTTTTGTAAGGAACACGTCTAATGCTCCACGTGCGAGATAGTTTAAATCTAGGATGATGACATAATGCACATTCATCCAAATGAGCATGTTCTTTATAAAACAACACACACCCTTCAACGCAGCAATCAATTTTCAGAGATATCAATCCCAATTTTCTCGTTAATTTTTTAGCTTCATAATAATTGTTGGGAACATGATTGTTTATCGGATTTTATGTTTTTAAAGATCAGCTATTCTATCAAAGCATCCCTGTGGCATATTATAATCTAATTTCAATGTCATCATTTAAAGAGTCAGTGATAATTCTGTCTGTGACTCACATCCTGACCACAACGGACGATTTGCTGCCTCCAATAAGTCATAAAATTGTTGAGCTTCGTTATTACGAGGTTGTTCAATAATATGACTCATTCCAACAGCATTTCGCTCAGGATCTGCCACGTCCCATTTTCATGAAAATCAGTCTGTTCCACAGCATCATAGACCAAATTTTCTTAATTTCTTAACCCTTCTGTGATATTCACATGATTGTAAGTACTTGGACCGACAACGTCAACATTCCAATTTTCTGGAGCAATCTCCCCATAATTTGGTTGAAATCCATACTTTAAAAGATCATATTTTACATTGTTAGCATTCTTGTATTTTCCATTTTCACATTTAAAACACAGACACCTAAAACAACCGTTGTCAAGTTTGCATTGTGGTTGTGAGGTTGCAAATTCAATAAACTGACCCAAACCCAATAAAAATTCATTTGTAAGGTCTGTTCGATCGGGCAATAAGCGATTGTACATCCAACTTTGACTCACACATATATTATCCATTTTCTGTAACAAACATAATTATGTCATTTAGTAACCGCTGAAGTTCGTATTTAAACTTTGCCAACAAACATACATGTAAAAGCAATATCAATACCACACCGTAGAAAGACGCATCTCATATTTGAAATCATATTTGACGAACAAAACAAGCGTACTCATCAAAACATATCTCAAAAGCAACATATATACAACCGTAAAAACGCGCATTTCATATTTAAAATCATATTTCACGAACAAAATAAACATATATATGCTCATCAAAACATATCTCTAAATCGCTATATATACCACCGTACAAACGTGCATTTCATATTTGAAATCATATTTCACGAACAAAACAAACATACATATACTCATCAATACTAAATGTCTCAAAAGCAATACATATACCACCGTAGACAAATTTGGGATAATTTAAAACATATCTCAATTAAAACATACATATACATTTCTCAAAACAATTTTGGGTAATTTAAAACATACCTTCAATTTTGGAACCACCAAACTTATGAATATATAAAAACCTAACAATAATTACCAAAAAATCAAAACAAACAAAAAAAAAATATCAGAAATATTTTTCAAATTAAAAGACAAAAAACACAAAAAACAAATTGGGGTGTTGGGGGGGGGGGGTGTGGGTTTGGGGCTGGGGGAGGGGAGGGAGGAGGGTTTGGGCTGTGGGGTGGGGGGAAGAATGGATAGATTTGGGGCTGGTAGAGGGGTCGGGTTTGGGGGGCGGAGGGGAGGGGGACGGCTGGGTAACGGCTCCGGTGGCAGGGGGCGACGGGCGCGAGGAGGGGAGGCGGGTTTGGGGTTCGGGGGGGGGGGGGGGGGGGTGGGGGGGGACAAAGGGGTGGGATCGGAGAGAGGGGGGATGAGCGAGGCAGCCGCCGCGGAGGGTTAGGGGATTTGGGGGACGGGGATGGGGTGGGGAAGGGTGGGTGGAATACCTAGATATGAAGAAGAAGAAGAAGGGGAGGGGAAAAAAAATTTCTAAGTGTTGTATATATAATGTAAATTTTAGCCATGGATTAGCCACGGCCTAACGGTGGTGAATTTGGCCACCAATTTAAATTAGCCACGGCCAAACCGTGGTTAATCCATGGCTAAAGTCAGCCACTGATCTAGTTTAGCCACGGCCAGGTTGTGGCTAATATATATATATATATATATATATTTGGTTAAAAGATTACCCATGGCTAATACGTTTTTAATTTGCGTTTAGATTAATAAAAAATTATAATATAATTATATAATTGGAATGATCATCCGTAAATCGAAATCATATATACATATATATATATATATGACAAAATAAACAACATTAATCAGTTATATATATATATCGATCGCATCCGTACTTATGTATGCTCTTATATATTTAGCGCGCACACACACACACACACACACGCATCCGTACTTATGTATGCTCTTATATATTTAGCGCGCGCACACACACACACACACGCATCCGTACTTATGTATGCTCTTATATAATACTCTTCTATATGTAGTGATATTTATAGAATATAATTGTGAAACTTAAATTCAAATTAAAATATATATTTGTCATTCGAAATGATAGTTTTACATATATATATATATATATTGTTTATAACACAATAATGAACATTAATCAATTATATATTAATTTATTTATGAGATTTATTTAATTAATAACAGAAAATGTAAAAACACATTTATCGTAAAAAAACGATTTAAATTGAGCACTTTCAAATAGAATAATTTAAAAAAAAAATGAAAAAATTGTTAGCCACGGCCACGCCCTGACTAATTTAGCAAGCCACCTTTTAACCACGGCGCGGCCGTGGCTAATATATATATATATATATATATTTTGGTTAAAAAATTACCCATGGCTAATGCGTTTTCAATTTGCGTTTATCCACATTTCAAATTGAATAGATTAACAGTAAATTTTAATATAATTATATAATTGGAATGATCATTCGTAAATCGAGATCATATATATATGTATATATGGCAGAATAAACAATATTAATCAGTTATATATATATATATATCGATCGCATTCGTACTTATATATGCTCTTATATATTTAGCACACACACACACACACACATATATATATATAATGCTCTTCTATATGCAGTGATATTATAGAATATAATTGTGAAACTTAAATTCAAATTAATATATATATTCGTCATTCGAAATGATAGTTTTACATATATATATATATATATTGTTTGTAACACAATAATGAACATTAATCAACTATATATTAATTTATTTATGAGATTTATTTAAGTAATAATAGAAAATGGAAGAACACATTTATCGTAAAAAAATGATTTAAATCGAGCACTTTTAAATAGAATAATTTTAAAAAAAATAAAAAAATTGTTAGCCACGGCATGAATTTAGTCACGGTCACGCCGTGGCTATATCGTGGCTAACTTTAGCCACGACTAAGCCATGGCTAATTTTGCAAGCCACCGTTTAACCAAGGCGAGGCCGTGGCTAATATATATAGATATATATATTTTTTCGGTTAAAAAATTACCCATGGCTAATGCGTTTTCAATTTGGGTTTATCCACATTTCAAATTAATTAGATTAACAGTAAATTTTAATATAATTATATAATTGAAATGATCATTCGCAAATCAAAATCATATATATATATATATATATATATATATGTATATATGACAGAATAACAACAATAATCAGTTATATATATATATGCGATCGCATCCGTACTTATATATGCTCTTATATATTTAGCGAGCGCGCGCGGACACACACACACACACACACACACACACACATATATATATATATATATAATACTCTTCTATATGTAGTGATATTATAGAATATAATTGTGAAACTTAAATTCAAATTAATATATATATATATATATATTCGTCATTCGAAATGATAGTTTTACATATATATATATTGTTTATAACATAATAATGAACATTAATCAATTATATATTAATTTATTTATGAGATTTATTTACGTAATATTAGAAAATGGAAGAACACATTTATCGTAAAAAAAATGATTTAAATCGAGCACTTTCAAATAGAATAATTTTTTTAAAAAAAATTGTTAGCCACGGGCTAGCCACAGCGTGACCGTGGCTAGGCCGTGGCTAATAATTGGCAGCAAACATCGCGCCAATTTTAGCCACGGTTTAGCCGTGGCTAATTTAGCCACGGGCAATCTGTGGCTAACTTTTTTTAAAAATATTTTTCCAAATCCGTCGTAAATTCATGGCTAATATGTGGCTATTAGACACGGATTAGCCATGAATTTTTTCCGTGGCTAAAATCCGTAGCTAATTAATGTTTTTCTATTAGTGTAGTTGTCGGAAAGAATGAATAACCCTTATTTTGGCATGATTTATTCCCTTCGAAGATAATGATTTGTTTGTATGTTTTTGGTGTTAGAAAATTGTATTCCTAGCATTTTGGTATTTTACCAAGATTGAGAAATTATTTAAGTGGGTTAAAATTTGAATTTGGCATTAATGCATTCTACTCCGAAAGTAGGTGTGAATAGTGTATTCACTCGAATGAATATAATTTCGGATGAATGAGAAATTAATTGTCAAAGTTGGCCACTTAAAATAGTTGAAGTTAGGATTGGGAAAGCATTTAAGAATGCTATCCCACATTGGAAAAATGAAGGGAAATTGGCCACTTAATATAGCCCAAAAACTCACAAAGGGTTGGGGTCCCTTGGAGATACCCAAATGTGTAAATGGGCAAGGACCTAGGTCCAAGTAGGTTCGGGCTAAAGCCCACACACGCACGCTTGGGCTAAGTAAGCTATATTCTTTTTGGGCCAAATCCGAATTAAATTGAACCAAACCCAAATCCAAGTCGACTGGATCAAAGTCGGTGCGGCTCAGTTATACCCGGTTCGGTCACAACTGAACCAGTGCCTGGTTTGGTCCAAGGGGTGCAACTAGCACTTATTCAGTGAATGGCCACAACCTTTCGGATAATATAAATATACCCCACTTCTGCCAGAATCATTTACTCACATCCATCAGCATCTTATACTTTCTTGCATTCTAATACGCATACTTTCCAAAGATCTCTTATTTCGTGTTTCCAGAGCACTGTACGAGGCAAATTTATCTTAGTGACAGAGAATTAAATTCTCACCTCGACTTCATTTTTATTTGAAATCACCTCTCACCAAACAACATTTGATTATTCAAGATTTTAATCTCCTTTAAAATTTATTGAGAGTTAACAAGTTTTTTCTTGGAATTCTGTAAATATAAATGTCTTTAAAAGGGTTCCAGGATTAACATTTCATCTTTTATTCTAACTCTGAATCTTTTTTTCTTTCCAACACCTTTTATTTCTTGAAGTGTTGTTGTCGACATCACAATTTTGAGATAAATTATCAATTAATACCCCAAACAAATTAACTATTTAGTTGGGTCTCAAGACTTCAAAAAAAAAAAAAAAAAAAAAATGGGGTCTCGATATATATCAAGTCCATAAGAAATTTGGGCTCATAAATTGGTTAATCCAAAATGAATAATAAATTTTTATTTTATTTTGGATTAGCTAATTGGACCAAAAATATTTGAGTAAATCCATGAAAGAGTTGAAATTTAAACGTGTCAAATGGTCTTCGAGTCCAAGCCCAAGAAACAGACTTAAATGCAAAAGGCTCTTATTGTGCCTATAAATAGAGGCATCCAGGATTACAACCAAAAAACAAAACAACACAACACAACATCAAATCAAGCATCAAGTTCTCAAACTCCTAAACTTTTGCCACGACGAAGTGCTGCTACCACAAAGGTGCGACATCTTCCTCGAGGCAGCATATCCTTAGTTCACAATCAATTCAAGAACAAGCGTTCAACCCTTGAATCAAAGTTCTGGAATGAAGAATTAGAGCTGTTTGGATGGGCTTTTTTTAGAAAAAAAATAATTATTTTTTGAAAAAAAACACTTTAGACAAAAAAGATTGTGTTTGGATGGGCTTTTTTAAAAAAAAAAAAAACAGAAGCCAGAAAAAAAAACCAAAAAGGGCTTTTTTTAGAAGCTACCCCAAAGTAGCTTCAAATAAAAACACCTTTTAAAGTACTTTTGACTATTGTGTCCAAACACAAAACTACTTAGCTTTAAAAAAAAACTCTATCATAAAAAGCACCATTCGAGAAGCATTTTTTTAAGCTCATCCAAACTGGCCCTTAGAGGATTTAATGTTCATTTTGAGGATATTTCTTAGAAATTGTAACTACTTAAATCTAAATTCTAATACTCCATTCGTCCATATTTTTCTTTTCTTGTAATTTTATTGCAGGTGCGAAATTTGAGTGAACAAATTTTGGCACGCTCAATGGGACCTCTCCGCCTCTGATCTCTTATTCTTTCGTGAAATTCAAGTAGCCATTTTTTACATTTCAGTGACACCTAAGAGGAATCAACTTGCTTTGAACAAGAAAAATAGTGTCGACATCATCGCTCAATCCTCCACCAGGGGCAAAATCGATAACTCTACTCCCTTCAATGGCTCAAACCCTACATCTCCAATGGGAATTCCAACCTGTTTATTTTCACTAAATTTCCCACTATGGCAACTAGTACAACAACTATGGACGAGTGAACTGCAAAAATGCCCAAGCAATTGTAGATTTGTAGAACATCGTGGAAGATAGGAATCTCCATATTGCGTAGCTCATAAATGAGATGGACCACTCGAAACCTTGGAGTATCTAGTGAAGTTTGTACCTCTTCCCCAAGCCAAGCTGCAAAGGAACTTTGGAGTTACAAGAGATGATTGCAAATACCACTAGGGCCCAATACGATGGATCTTTCAAGAATCGGCTAGTGTACTCAAAGTCATACACTAAGTAGATCGGGTCTCTAAGAATGCCAATTGGATATCAACCTCCAAAAAATATATATTCTAGTTTCTAAGAACCACATTAATTGTTGATTATGATTGAGTCATTTTGGTTTGTTATTGATAGATTAAATTGTTTGTTAGGTTTGTTCATTAATTATAAATTATTCATTGTGTTTACGTCTTA
This sequence comes from Petrea volubilis, assembly GCA_026212405.1. NCBI lineage: Eukaryota > Viridiplantae > Streptophyta > Magnoliopsida > Lamiales > Verbenaceae > Petrea > Petrea volubilis. The sequence continues at coordinate 22,449,866 of CM047879.1, read as the reverse complement.
AACATAATATTCAAGGAATATGGTGTAAGGAATTCTTGGAAGCACTCCTTAGGTCGAGACATTGGGTGTGCAATTGATGGTTAGACACTATCTCTACCTTGGGCTCCCTTCAGAATTTGGAGTCGTGTCAGTGGTGGTCCGAAAAATTCCTTTCACATGCAAGTAAAAGATTTCTCATCAAATCAGTCCTATTAGTGATCCCTACGTACGCGATGGGATGCTTCCTTGTGCCTTCCACCTTCATTAAGGAGCTTGAATCTCTAATCGCCAACTACTTTTGGAGCAATTGAAAGGAGGATAAAATTCATTGGGTGGGCTAGTGTAGGCTTTGTAAGAAAAACCAAGGCGGAGTCAGTTTTCGACGCCTCTGGGCCTTCAATCTCTCTACGTTATCCGAGCAGGCTTCAAAAATGTTGACTAAACTTGATTGTTTGCTTGTTAGACTCCTTTGTGCTGGCTATTTCCTGAACATAGAGTTCTTAAATGCATAAATTGGAAATTCACCATCATTTACATGGAGAAGCATTCACGCTATTCAAAGAAATATTCGAAAGGGCTCAAGATGGTGGATTGACAGGAACAAAGGTATCTTTATTTTCAGAGAATTTTCGGATCCCTAGACTCACCTCTTTAAAGCCAATTTCACCATTAATCAACCCAATTGTCAACACGGTTTCTAACTTGTTAATTGAAGACCAACGTGTTGGTGCTCTTTTTTGGAAAGAAGATACCGACTTAATCCTTAAGCTTTTGGTGTGTGGCACCAATATGGGGGACATCATTTATTGGCACTGTGCTAAAAACGAATGTCTCTATGTGAGAAGTGCCTACCATGTCTGATGTGGGGGCATTCGACTTGCCACATGTTCGCCTACGTCCTGATGTAGCCCGATCGGCCTTGATTATTTGGTGAATGACCCGAAGGCGTGGCCCAATCTAAGATGTGCCACGTGTCGCTCGCCTAGTTTGACTTCAAGAAAGGATCTCTTGCCTCAAGCATCAGCCCCGGGCTCCTTATAACACCCTCCTCGGAGCTTGTATCTTATGGTCCCTCCTCAAAGTTGACCGCAACTCCTTCTCATGGTGCAACCCAAGTGCTTCCTCGCGGTAGCCCTCTCTTCATCCTTGATGTGGTCCCCTATGCCACCCAAAGGTTCCACTAACCGCGTGTCAGTGAAATATTCTTTGTACGGGATGCCAAAAAATTGGCAACCTCAGCCATAATTCTACCTATTCCAATTGATCACTACAAATAGAGGGTCTCCACTGTTCATAGCGGTACACACATTCTCAAATTTTATACGTACATCATGCATTATACGTTTCCTTACTTCCTGATTCTCTGATCAAACTTTTATTGACTTGAGCATTAGAAGGTCTTTACCGGGAACCCTCCCAATTAGGTTCACGTGTGTTCCATTTTTACAGATTAAAAGTCAAACCAACAATTCCTGTCTTCTCCCTGAATAAGAGGCTTCCTCCTCGAATCCATAATACCACTCCATCAATGTCGCTATCTACAGCTCGAGGAATTTAGCAGCTCCAGGGAGCTTGAGCTCCTGATCATACTGGAAATTCATATATACGGGAAGCAAAAGTTGCCCAAAAGTTCAACTTTTTGCTTGGCGACTTTGCCAAGATGCACTATCCAGAGTACAAACCTTCGTAAACGACACTTCATTCAGGACGTTGCTCATATGCTTGCAAAGAGGGCCTCCACTCTTTTGGAAGGCTGGTCTGATATCCCCCCCTTTGCTACTCCTCTTGTAATTACAAACATGATTTCTTGATTTTGTGAATGAAAGTAAACAAGTATCCCAATAAGACTTTTAATGAATTTATTATAAATTTAACCCAACACCATTTTACTAGAAAATTATTCGGTCCTAATATTAAAATTCTATTTTAACTAGGGATGGCAATCGGTCAGGATATCCGCACCCGACCTGTTAAAAGTTATATATATATATATGTATTTATTAATATATAAATTTTGTAATATATATTTATAATTCATAAATAAATGCACATTTATAGAATATAAGTATGACATTTGTGTTATATTAAATAGGGAATTGTTATTGACATTCCTTTTTAGTTTTTGTATTGAGAAATTGACAACATTGCCCATTCATTTTTAGAACACTATTTTTATTGATTTCAATGGCATAACCTTGTCTTTATTGTTAATCATTTTCATATTTTGGTTATAAAAAACACATGAAATCATAACCTTAATCAAAACTCTTTGATTTTTTATTTAACTTTCTTTTTTTTCCCCACTTAATGTAAAATATATATTACTAACAAATTAAAAATTTTCAAGTCGTACATGAAACTTCTAAAATATATATGAAACAATGAAATAAAAGAAAACAAGTGAAATATATAAAAAAAATTGGGCGATAAAGAAAGTAAAAGATATTGTATAATCATATTGATATTCAAATATGCAAAATATTAGGTAAAAAAGAAACAAATTATATATCCCCACTAATTTTATTTCTCCTCAACATTATCTAATTTCAAATAAATAAAAAGTTCTGCATAATAATAATAATAAATAAATAAAAGAAAAAGAAAAGAAAGATGAGTTTCATGATTACAATATTTAAGGCATAATATCCCATTCAAAGTTTGCACCAACTTGTTTGTGCCATATATTATTCCTACGAAAAAAAAATATCAACATTAGGAGAACAATTTACATATCAAGAGGAAAATTATATTACATAAATGTATGTCTACTGAAATTAAATTTTGAGTAAAAAACTAAATTAAATAATATAAAAAGTATGAAAAAGAAACAAATACATTATTGCTATTCGATGGATTGTAAGAATAGTAGATATCTTAAATTTACTTGGTACTCTTGGCATTCATAATCTTTATTTTCTCATCCAATTGAAAAATCAAGGTTAAATCTTCTAAAATATTAGTCACCTCCATTTTCAAGTAATTAAAATTACTATGATGAAAAAAAATAAAAAATTATAATGTAAAATATGAGCAAAATACTGCAAAAAAAAAAAAAAAACAACAACAATATTAGAACAAAATTTTTTGTAAGTCACCATCAAAACAAGAAATTGAATAATAATTCCAAAATTATGGTCACCAAAGCCAAAAGGAAGATGATAGAAGAATAGTATTCTTGAATGCATAACAGTGAATAATAGACCATTAGGGCTTTTTGTTCCATAAATCAAATTAAATCAATATTTAAAAATTAAAAGGGAATATTGGCCAATTGATAAAAATTATAAAATAAGATAGAGTTCCAATAACAATTTTAGAGTATCAATAACAATTTTCTATTAAATAATTATATTATATTAGTTAATAAGTTATACTTTTCAATATACATAAAATTAAATGTGTTTAAAGTTTTTAACTTTCTTAAATTCAAACAAAATCAATAAAATCATAAAGAATTAGCTTTTTTGTATTACTATCAGTTTTTTCATCTTTGAAAAATTATGGTGGAATTATTTTTATTCTAATTTTTTTAAAATTAAAATATAAAATAAATCTAACGGGTCCAACCCGTCGGATTCAGGTCAGGTTAGGCTACGGTCCAAGAAATCCTTCACGGATCGGGTCTTGTATTTTGCCAAATCTAGCCCGAAACCGAGCCGTTTCCATCCCTAATTATGACTGGGCATGGGTTTCAATTAAGTATCAAAAATGAAATTTTTGCGTAACTCTGTACTATTGGTTGTTGCCTTTAACCCTACTATGGCATTAGCGAGGGAAGGAGAGAAGTGCTAGAAAAAAATAATTTTAGTTGATCAATTGTTAGAAAAGTACTTCAAAATGTAAACTTCATTTAAGTGTAATTATTAATTAGAGAAAAAAATAACTATATTTGTGAAAAAATTTATTTTACATAAATAAAAGTAGAAGAAGTAAATTTAGAACATAAAACGTTAGTCTAGCACACAGACACAGTCATCATCCGGCACATCGATTCAAGATAGCAATCAACGGTGGCGATGAGTTCTGTGAGAAATTGACGGTGACGGCGGCACATACCTCCCTCACAAGTCACAGCGGCAAACTAAAAAAATAGGCCCTCTGAACCGAAATTTCTCGACATAACCTTCAAATAACTTGCGAGAAACGAAATGCCTTTGAAAAATTGTTTCTGCTTCTGCTATTAAATCGAGAGAGAGAGAGAGGAGAGAGAGTGGAGGTGCTGTGAAGATGGTGCTGTGAAGATGGTGCTGTGGGAGATCACATTGGCCACGGCGTATTTTTTGGGTCTGAAACGAACATACAAACTTGCTCTAAGGATTCAGCGGAAGCTCATCAGCCCTAAGCATCCTAAGGTTCGGCAATTTGTTCAGAGGTATCATTCTCTACCTGGTGATTTTAAATGATTAGATGATTGTTTTTTTTCTTTTTTTGAATTTTTCTGCTATAATCTCCTGCGTTTTTTGCGGAGTTTAGGCTGTGTTTTAGTCTTAATGCTGCTATTGCTTTGGATTTTTCTCTGCAATTTTATGTTATTGATATTGGATTCTTGGAGAAATGGGTTCTTTCTACGGTTGTTGTGCAATGATGATAAAATGACAACTACATGTTAATACTCCAAATATTGTGCATAGTGAATATGTTGTTGAAAGAACTCCTTAGCAGGTGGATTGGAGAAGTTTTATCGGTTTTCAGGAATGGATTTCTTGATTATAGACAATCTGGATTGCTGAAAATGCCTGAATGGCAGGAAGGAATGATAGAAAAGATTGGGGGAATTAGTTAAAGGTTGAAAGAAATGGGTGAGTTGCGTTAGGATCGAAAAAGGAATATTTTGCTTGGGACATGGTAAAGGGATAATGCGGGTCCTTTATCTGTAAGATGGATCTTTCTTTCTTTTCATTTTCATCCAAATTCTTTGAGTTATCTTTCTATCTTTTGTTTCGCAGCCTGGGATTGTTTGTCTTCAGGTTTATTAACACATTATTACCTGTGAGATGGTTTCAGATGTTACAGATACAACATTATTGCCTCCTTTAGATTCAGTTTTAAGGCTTTTGCAATCGCCCATGTTAGGTAGATTGGCTTCTGTTGTTTTATTTAATTGGTCCATACAATTGTCAGGAAATTAGTGGTTTAGTTGGCATTTGGACCCTGAGTCAACTATAATTGTTCACAACCATTAATCCTCTAGGAGGCACCGGCAAAAGCAATTCAACTTGAACCTATTGGAGTTCACATATTGAAACGATAGTTTTTGGGGTCAATGATGCTGTTCCGAGTAGTAGGCCATTCATAGTAATCATAAGAAGTTGATCTCACAAATTATGTGTAAACTATTTGAATGCACATATAGAGTTGGATAACTGTCGGCCTAATTGAAATAAATGACAAGGATGATGATATATGGTATTGTGTGTACACGGCAAAGATTCATTGCCAAATATAACTCTAAACACACACCAAACTTGTTTTATCACATTTTCATACTTAGCAAATTTAATATTATGGATCTGCTCAAAATTGGTTTCTAGAGCATTATCTATTGATGGCTTCCACTGAGCGGCCAGTTGTTCCCTCGTGTCTTTCTGGCATTTCTGATGTCAATGTAATATTCCCACTGTGGTAATTGATGATTTATATTTCTTTGGGTTTGTTGTGCCTTGGAAACCCAACTTCTAGATGATCAGGAGTAGATGGTAGACTCCAAGGTTAAAAGACAATTGTTGCCCTTCAATAAAACAGAAATCTTCTGTTTCTTACAGAAGCTTGACTTGATATTTGTTCGTGGATGCCCTCTGTAAAATTACAAACATATATCATTTTTCCTTTTCCTTTCTGTTGACTCACCTTTTCACAGACTTATTAATGTGTTTCTACTGCCCAACATTTCCTTGTACCCTCAATTTTTTCAGTTTTTAACTAAATGTATCATATGTACATTCAATGTTAACTATGATTATAGCTAGATTTAACACAAGTATGTGGAGCATGAGTGCATGACCTGAGACTTTTGAAAAAGTAGTTCCCTTTCACCTCATATTGATAATCTACCTTTGCTGTTTAAATTTTCTAGATGCAACTGAAATTTATTTTTGTATTGACCTTGTGGGGTTTCTTTTACTAAAATCTCAGTACTATATTCAAGAACTAAATAAAAGAATTCTTCACTTCTCCGTGATGATATAGCATTGATGAAGAATGCAATATTTGGCTTTGGCTAGTTATAAATTGTTAAATGTATATATACCAGCATAATCCACATCGTATGATATTCTTGAAATATCACCTTGAAAGTTAAATCTTGCTTTCCGGTGATAACATAGCTGGATGACAGCGTCCCCTTATCATACTTCTTTTTTGACCTCAGCATCATTCATGCTTCCTCTTCCCTGACCAAAATGGTAAAACCAATGCCAATACCTGCCTCTATATACTTGTTCTTCTCTTCCTAGATTGATGACAGACACTGGGGAATCCTGCAAGTGCAAATACAGGCGTGCGTGACTCTTCCTCTTGATTGGACCTTCAATGGAGCACCTTACAAAGCTACAATCTCCTCACCATATTGATGAGAAAGCAAAGACTTGAATTGCATGTTGATACTTTGGGTTAAATAATTGGTCACTTCAAAGTGATGTTTTTCTTTTGACAGACAGACCATCTAACTACATCTAAAAGAGCTTCAGTCTTTTTTTCTTCTCCTATCTCCATTTTATATTTGTACCCTTGTTGTGAGAATGAATGAAAAAGCTCCAACTTTGGTCCTGTTTAAGACAATTCAAGTCTGAGGCAAATATAGTTAACCAATCTAAAGAAAAAAAGGAAGTACTCAATAGAGGAAGTAAATAATGGAGCAGGGCGAATAAAGCTAAGCTGTAAGCCGTTTTTACATGTCAAACTACTCAGAAAATGATCCTTGTCGTGTAAGTTACCAAATTGCTCGCTGTATCTTATAATATTAGAAGTTGATGACTTGATTTTTAGTCTGCATTTTTTCTTGGTATCTGTTCATGGTTCATAAGAGTTGCTCTATATAGAATGCTTACCCTGATTTGCATTTCAGACGAACTCGGTATGTATTTGATGTGGCACTCAAAGTTCATCTCAAGATACAAGAGAGGGATATTGAAGTTGGTCGGAATCTTGGAAACTGGATCCTTAGGTGGCTGGACAGAATGAAACCTGAAGCTCACATCAGAGGACCACCTCCCTCAGGCACTAGCGGCAACACCAATGTCACAAAGCAGTCCAGCAGTTCATCACACACAAATGGTCAGGGCGGCCTCCCAAAATACAATGCAAGAAATATGGATAAGGAATCAGATAGGCATCTGTTTACCGCTGCACGAAATGGCTGGTCTAAACCCCTTCCCAACATTTCCATGATTATGAGGCCGACAAGGCCAGCTGGACATAATATCCAATATAGGCAGTACTTGGCTGTCCGGTCTGGGCTTTTCACTGTGAACCGTGGGGAAGTGCTTAGGAATGACATAAGGCAGTGGATTATGCATCACTAATCTGGTAACTACTGACTGCTTTTGCTTTTTTGTCTCAAACAGTTAGCTGCAACGACCAATGCCTTGAAAATTTAAAGTTTGAAGTAAGAAATGAAAGTAGTCCAGGTTTTTTGCGTTGTCCTGGCAGAACCAGAATGCTTGTTCTCTTTCTTTGATTTGTATAGATTGTTTCGCTGGTCTAGTTCTGATCAAACTATATTCAAGCTGGTGAAATCATGTTGTGCCTTAACTTTCATGTAACTTCTTCCATGAATGTACGTCTGTGCGCGTACTGTGGTTCACTTTTGATTGAGCAAGTCTGAAATAATCATGTGAAATCTGTGTTGGATTTGTGTGTCTAAAATTATTTGTGTCATTTTAATTTTATTTCAGATTATTTATTTTGTTTCTCAAGATTTTCATCTCAAATCAATCATATAAGTTGATGGTTTATCATGTTGGAAAGAACTCGATCCATCTACCGTGGATGAACAAACCATCATTGCAAATAAATTATGTAAGACAGAGTATTTTAACCCTTTTTATGAATTTGTGTTGTTCACTCTCACAGTTTGGGATTAGTTCTCTTGTTTTCGGACATTCAATGCTATTTTTGCTCTTATTTAGCAAGAGTATACTATTTTCGCTAATTTCTCCTCAAATGGAAACTTCTGCCGCCTAAACTTCTCCTCTAAATTCTTGTAAAAACAAAATTGGTTAATATTTCAGTTATGTTTTTGCTAAATAAGAACAAAAAATAACATTGCATGTTTTAGAGCAAGAGAACTATTTTCAAATTGTAAGAGTTGCGCATGTGATAAAATACTTTATTGTAAATAGTTTAGGAGGCAGAGTCTCCTTTTATTTAGTTTAGAAGGGGTTTTTTTTTAGTTTTATTTTTTGTAGATTATGGATTTTAGACGGTAAAATGGAATTAACCCGCCAATAATCTACATCTAAAATGTACTTAAAAACCTGATGTGATACTAAAAATGAAAATTCATTTGAGTAGATGTATAGTAAAATTTATTTTTCAAAATCAAACCAAAAATACTTTGTTTCCTACACATTCTCGCAATCCAGTCACCATAAGTTTTCCCATAACACTTATCCACAAAAACAACCCAAAACAAAACCAAATACTCTCATAGCTTCTAAGCTAAATGCCACTTAGCTACACCAGTGGAATAATCAATTCAGCTGATAGTCACTATTATTCATTATACAGATCTCACATACATGCATGTCAATATATTTCTTTTGTATTCTGACATACTGATCTCCTTATTTCACTTGAGAGTTTTAGCAATATCGATTACGAATCGATACTTGACGTCCTTTTTTATCAGCCTTTCGAGGGCCTCGTTCGAGTATTCGATTGGGATAACTTCAATATCGGGGTAAATCTTGTGGGAAGCACAGAAGTCCAGCATTTCTTGTGTCTGTTTTGTTCCACCTGTTACACTTCCCGTGATTGTTTTTGCACCTACAATGAGTCATTCGTTTAAAAGTTATAGCTCGATCGACCACAGAAGGCAGAAAATTAAGGATCTTCAACTGATTATAGAACATATTTCGCATATTTGCATCGATGTCGTACCAAGGTTAAGGCTTCCGGGATTAAACTTCACTTCACTAGGAAATCCGCCCAAAGCAAGCACGCCGGAGGTCTTCAAGAGGGATAAATATAAATCAAACGAGATATTTCCGGACGCTGTATTTATCAAGAAGTCGAACGATTTTTCCAGAGCCTGCATAGTTCAAAACAAACAGTTCTCAGTCCTTTTTGTGCTGACAGGTAAACATTAAGGCCATGTACACTTTGATTGATGTGCAGGAAGCCTGACTAATTATTTCGTTATGTGGAAGCATACTTAATTAGTTTTTAGGCAATCCTATTTAGTAAAATGGTCTAAATTATCCATATATTAGGATAGATCAACGTTATGTTTGGTAAACTTGACGATTAAGATGATTCGACTTGTTCTTTTTCAAAATAATATTACTTACGAAAAGAGCCAAGATCTTGATTGTTTACATATATATATATATATATATATATCCCATATCTTGAGTTCGACTTTTTCTCAAACATGTTTGCATGAAATTTCATATCAGGCCATTTCTAGACGATGGGGCTGTCATCATTGTGAGAGAACATTTTACGAGCTTAGATATATAAGTTTATCCAAACATATTATACAAAAATGTTACCTTCATCTGCTTTTCATCAGAAGAGATGACGAAATTGTCTGCCCCGATACGATTCAATGCTTCGTCCCTCTTCGATATGCTGGTGCTGAAAACCGTTACTTTCAATCCAAAGGCCTTGCCAAACTTCACAGCCAAGTGGCCGAGCCCCCCTAGTCCGATCACCCCGAATGATTTTCCAGGTTGATTCATGTTATGCCGCATCATGGGGGTGTAAACTGTAATTCCAGCACACAGCAAAGGTGCTGCTAATTCTAGAGGGTAGTTTTCAGGTATTCTGAAGCAATACCTGCGGATACAAACATGAACTAGATAGAACTAGATTCTTTGCATCTTTTTTCCAAATACATCCAATACCAAAGATAAATAGTGACCGTATAAACTAAAGTATTGTCACTATTAATTTTTCAAAATGAATAATGTGACTGAGAAAAATTATTTTGCTCGTTTCTTAATTTGTATAATTAGCGACAACTTTTCTACTGTCACATTTCTTGTAGTAGGGATTTTGTAGCTTAAAACTACACACCTTTGATGAACAACAATGTAGGTTGAATATCCTCCCTTAGTGATGGTACCGTCGACATCGACACCATCAAACGTTAAGGTTGGCCCTATTGAGCAATGAACTTCTAATCCGCTTTCACAATGCTCACACACTCTGCAAGAATTAACATAAGTTCCAACTCCAACATGGTCGCCGACTTTAAAACGATTAACGTTGGATCCGACCTTAGTTACAATCCCAACAATCTCGTGTCTGTCAGGCAGAGGAAGACCATATATCAGGCCATCAACATTGTTACTGTAACTATGTATAATTACACAAGCCTCCCTTTTCTATTTCAAAACTACAAAGAACCCCTTCTGAACATCAAAATGGGATACAAACCGAAAATCTTGGATGACTTTTATCAAAAGAGATAGATAACATCGTATGTCCATTGAGCAATTTGAAAAGTTCATTAAAATTTGAATAATTGCACCATCTGAGTTCTAACGATGCTGAATAGTAGACAAGAGAGTTAAATGTAAACTGGAGATAAGTTACAAGGGAGGGGTATGTTATTTTTATACCAAGAAATGGAATTTGTTACTGTATACTATTACTAAAGATTACAACTGGTACAGCTATTTAAATTCATTTGATTCACATTAATTTAGAGGTGGCAATTGGGCGAGTTGAATCGGGCTTTTGTGGGTTGGATCAAAAATGGATTGGGTTCAAAATAGGTTTTTAATAACGGGTTGTAAATGGGTCGGTTTGTAAATGGTTTAAAGCGGTTTGTAAATGAGTCGGATCGGGTCGAAAGCGGGTCCGACAACAAAATACTCATATAAATCAAAACTTAAAAAATAAAATAAGTTTGAGATAAAATCAGTCTTCAATATCATATTTTACATAAACTTACATCTCATAATAATAAATTATATCTTAAGCATAAAATTGAATAAAAAAAAATGAAAAAAAAAGAATATTGATCAACTATTGAGGAAAATTACGACTAAAATGGACAGACTCAGTATTTTTTTGTGGTATGAGAAATTTGGATATATTCTACTTTGAATAAAATTGATGATATCTATAGTAGTTGATAGAATTTTTTTAAGTTTTGGGCCAAACCCATTATGAATCCATTAAGGAACCATTAGTGAATAATGAAAAAATCATTTAAAACCCATGAAAAAAACCATTTAAAACTCTAATTAATTTAACCCATTTGGACCCAATCTACTTTAACCCATTTAAAAATCTTTTCAACCCAATTCAATCTATAATTAATTGGGTTAGATTGGACCCATAATTTATAACCCATATTGCCACTACTACACATTATTAAAATCAATCCATACCCGGGCACCACAGGATAATTAGTACCGCCCATTATGTTCCTGGTCCAAGCAACATCAGCAAAACAAACTCCACAGTAGGCTATGCTTATCGAAACATCATCACTACCAACGGGCCTGTGCAAGAAAAAAAACATCATTTTGACAGTTGAAAACACACACACACACACACACAGAGCCTAGTGCAAAATCCAAGAAACGAAACAAGATTAATGCTTTTCGAGCAACAAGATCAAAAACCCAGATGGGAAAATCAAGAATCAAGATCATTTTTGTACCTGCGTGTGAATTTATAAGGCGAGAGAAGGCCAGATGAATCTCTGGCAGCCCAGCAAAGGCAGTCCCCATTTGCAGCAGCCATTGTTTCAGCTCAATCCAATTACCAAAACACAGGATGAGTATCCAGAATTAGAAATCACCCATTTATACGCAGATTGACAGGTCATTGCTTACGACTGTTCAGCAACGGGGACGTAATCACTGACTTCACACGTTGTTTTGGGGTTCTCTCCCCCACCAGTTGGGAACTCAAGCGTGCAGTATTAAAGTAGCACACGCGTATTAGATTGAGATGGTTAATTTAAATTACTGTCAACTCAAATTCAATCCATAGCTTGTGGCTATATCAAAACTTAATGGTCATCCTACCTAATCCAACAATAGGATTGACTCAATGCAGGTAATTGGCCAATCGATAAATTTTTGTACGCACCACCAAATGATTCATACTGTAATATATTTTTGATTCATTCACTAATATTTAATTTTTCCTTCTCTAAATCAAATGACTCGTGACTAAATAAATGAATTATTCTTATTAAATATGAATAATTAAATTAATGTAATTATTTTAGTTATGTTTTAAAATATGTTAGCCTATACATTTTGTCAATGAAATTGATAGTTTTGTAATCAGCATAGATGGATTTAGCTATAGATACTTACGTAAAATGTAAAATTATTTAGGTATCCCATTTTTACTCTTTAATTGTTAAGCGTGTTAATCTAGTTCAAATCAACTCTTAGTTAAAATATCATTATGGGTGTCAAAAACCAACCTGATCCGATGACCCGAACACGACCCACCCGAAAAAAATCAAGTTTGGGTTTGGAGTTTTCGAATTCGGGTCAAATCAAGTCGGACCCGAAAAATAAAATCGAGTTGGTTTGGATTTGAGTCAACCCGAATAACCCAAAATTGAATATTGGGTGACCTAAAACCCGATTTAATCCAAACCCAACCCGATATTTTTAAAAAAAATTATTGTTCACTTAGTGATTTATTTTTCACTCTCCAAGACTTTAACCTTTGATATTATTTTTTTATTCATTCACTTATTTTATTTTTTCCTTTTAGCACTATCTAATTTTTAATAAAATATTTATTATTGCATTTAAAAATAAATACAATATAATTCATTTTTTACTAAATTAAATAATGGGATTGAACTTGAAAAGAGTTTAATATAATTAACAATGAGTTCAAATATTCTCTTTATCAAGAACAAGTTAATAGTGTGGTTATAGTCTTGTAACACTTAAAAAAGATTTCAGAAATCAAAATAATATGCTCGATTATCACATATCATTGTCTTTATTTTTTTAACCTTTTCATACCCACTAGTTTAATATTTGGCCTCACAATTTAAATTTTTCGACACAATTAAAGACATTATGATAGGAAGAATGATAATGGTATAAAAAATTATGATAATGGTGTATTGATAGGAAGAATGATAATGGTATAAAAAATAATGTTATGACTTGTGATCTTTCTGCAAAGATTATGTTATGTTGAAGGCAAAAAGAACTTTTAACTATTGAAAAATATAATATTTTTTTCAAAAATAAAATAGATTAAATAATATAAATATAGTTTACATAAGATCAGTATTTTAATAGTATAAAAATTATAGTTATTTCATTCTTATTATTTTACTCAAATTTTATTATAATTTATTTAAAAAATTCCTACTCCATGAATCACAAATTTTCAACTAATTTCATATAAAATAATCTAGAATTTAATAATGACATTTATTCTAATGTGATCTAGAATTTGATATTTTGGTATCATGTTTAATTACATGACATTATGTTAATGTTAGGAATAAATTTGATTTTATGTTTCTTTTTGAATATTAGACTTTTTTCTTATTTTTTGATAGTATTTTTAGCAATTATTTTTGGTTACAAAAATTTGAGAATTTGAAAATATATTTTTTGGGTCGGGTCGGGTCATTGGGTGACCTGAAAATAAATCAGGTCAACCGAACCTAATTAGCTTGTGTTCTAGTTAACTCTTTTGGGTTGAGCTTCGGGTCGGTTCAGGTTTGGATTGAAATTTTTAATGTTATACCTCTAGCTCAACCCAACCCAAACCCAAACCAACCCACCCGAATTGACACCCCCTAAATATCATGACCAAAAGACATTCTTCAGGTTTTGTAGATTGACCCAAAATACAATCCACCAAATTTCTTCAAGTTTGAAACGAGTTGAGTCATTTCTGACACAAATCAAACTAATTTTTGGTATCGTGTTTGTGTCATGTTTTCAAACTTATGATAAATTCCCACTCCTACATATATGCAACAAAATAATCCTAATTATTATTACCTTTTTTAAGGAGAGCCGAATTGATCTTTTTGAATTTTTCAATATTGAAAAATATGCTCAATATTTTAACACTATAACAAATATGATATAAGATGACCCTTGTATTTATCTTTAAAAATCATATAAATATCTTTATTAATATGTACCGAGACTTTTCAAAAAATAACCCTCATAACTGATCACGAAAAAAAAAATAGAGGTTTTTTTTTTTTTTTTTTTTTTTTTTTGTGAAAATTACCTCCACTTACAACTTTTGGAGACAAATAATAAGATTTTGAGACTTATTTAAGTTTGCCCTGGAAAATTTATCAATCACTATGCAGACTGTCAAAAGTTAAAAAACCTTTTTAACTCATTTTTAGAAATCAATACATGCATGCCTTCAATTACTATGCCTCGAAAACAAATATTTTTAAGTAGTGTAAAAATTAGCATGTAGCTCTCTTTCATTAATTGATTTTGAAGATTTAGTTACATTCCGCTTTTTCACTTTTTTATTTCAAATAATAAACGTGTCCATAGGCCCAAGTTAGTATTATAAAAGAACTAATTATTCTATTTAATTAATCATTTTATATATTATATAACTTTCAATTTTAAAATTTTCAATTGTATGCGTTTTTCTAACTCCAATGAGGTAGAATAGTCAATTTCATGCATATTATATGAACTTTTGTCTTCCGAACTATATTCTTTTTTTATACTTTGTCGCCCATATTTTTTTTATACTTAACTCTCCCAACTCCATGGTTTCTTTACTTTCCTATCTTCATTCGAATTTCCACTACTTTTTCAGCCTGAAAGTTAGCAGGCGACTTTCACATGTCTTTTATATGGTCCTTTTTCGCCAATTTGGTTTGGGGGTTATAATTAGCATGTGAGTAAGATTTAGCTTGGTAAACCTCGTTTGCCTCGAACCTCATTTGTAAACCATTATTAGCATTTTATTGTACTACTTCACTCTTCAAAGTTTCTTAGAGATTTCGAACTTAGGTTTGGGTTTTTTGATCGGGAGAAATGATTTGGAAGCTATGAGATATGGCTAACCTTAATTACACGCAAGGAAGTGTTTCTCCTAATTATGGTATGTGTTTTTCTTTTTGGGCATTCAATATGCTTTTTTTATAAAAATAAATAAACAAAAAAAGTTAAATCTCTTGTGGAGTCCCCTTTTTTTCTTTTTCTTTTTTTTTTTTAGAGTCATGTAATGTGAATATCTTACTATTTATGCTGTCCCCTTTTTTATTGATCAAGTTTGTTGTTCTTTTAAGTATATACGCTTGGACTCTCTCCCTCTCTCTCTCTCTCTTAAATGAGGGACCCAAACTGTGTTTTTTTATTGTTTACCGTTTTATAAGTTAGACCACATCGTGGACACTATATGTTGGTCCCTGGAGATTATTTTTGTTTTGAAATTTGTTCTATGTGCCTGTGATATATATATATATATATATGTGTGTGTGTGTGTGTGTGTGTGTGTTTTTTTTTATTTTATGCCATTATTTGGCTTTTATATATTTATATGGGTTCACTTTTTGTGCGGTGGATCTAGGTTTATTGTATTTTGTTAAATTGATCTTGACTGAATTTCTTGTTGCTTTTGTGTTTTCCACCCCAATATGTCCCAACAGTCAAAAGATACACTAAGGATGCATCATTCTGACCAATTTGTGAATTTAGGCAAAACATTATGTTGGGTGTGAAGTTATTCATATAGACTACTATGATCCTAACGAAATGTCTGTTCACACAAATTTCAAGTTTACCAATATAAATTACAAGACAAGAAATAATATATGACAAATATTTGAATTTAAGAAGAAAGAATATAATTTAATGGAAAATAATCTCCTAGAAGACTAATTCCCTTATTCTTTTCTCCGAATTTGATTTGACCCTCCAATAATGCAATTCGAAGGCTTTGTACCTTGATAACCAATCAATCCTTGGGAATTTGTTGAATGTTGTCGAAAAACGTCGTGAACACCATAAACTTCATTTAAATTTAACTTGGGAAAGAACGATAATTTATTGGTTTGACACTTTGATTGCAGATCAAATGCCTTGTTTTGATGGCTTTTGAGAAAAACACCTTGAAAGTCACCTTAATCACAGTGAATTTGATTTGAGAGAAACACCGATACACAGGCCTAACACATTGATCGCGAGTTGAATGTATTGATTTGATAACTTTCGTTAAGAAAACTATGAATTTCACCTTAATTTTTATGAATATTTTTGAGCTTGACTTAAGAGAAATTTAAAATATCCTTAACTTATCTGACTCTGAAAGACTTCTTAATGCCCCTTTTGAGCTCCAAATAACCCTTTTTCTACAAGCGTTTATGCAAGGACTTTTGGATTGCCATAAATTTCTTTAATATTTATCTCTTTATTTTAAAGAGAAGAAATATCATTTATATGTCATTATTTGATTGACCAACGTGTACAAACATGCCACTAGTCACTAGTTGATTGATTTTAGAATTTTGGGCTGCACAACTTTTCAAAATCAAACCAAAAATACTTTATTTCCTTCACATTCTCACAATCCACGCACACAATATGTTTTCCCATATCACTTCACAAAAACAAGCGAAAACAAAACCAAATACTCTCATAGCTTCTAAGGTAAATGCCACTTAGCTACACCAGTGGAATAATCTAAGCAACCAACAGAGCACAATTCAGCTGATATTCAGCATTATTCATTATACAGATCTCACATACACACATGTCAATATATTTCTTTTGTGTACTCACATACTGATCTCCTTATTTCACTTGAGAGTTTTAGCAATATCGATCACGAATCGATACTTGACGTCCTTTTTTATCAGCCTTTCGAGGGCCTCGTTCGAGTATTCGATGGGGATAACTTCAATATCGGGGTAAATCTTGTGGGAAGCACAGAAGTCCAGCATTTCTTGTGTCTGTTTTGTTCCACCTGTTACACTTCCCGTGATTGTTTTTGCACCTACAATGAGTAATTCGTTTAAAAGTTATAGCTCGATCGACCACAGAAGGAATAAAATTAAGGATCTTTAACTGATTATAGAACATATTTCGCATATTTGCATCTATGTCGTACCAAGGGCAAGGCTCCTGGGATTAAACTTCACTTCACTAGGAAATCCGACCAGAGCAAGCACGCCGGAGGTCTTCAAGAGGGATAAATATAAATCAAACGAGATATTTCCGGATGCTGTATTTATCAAGAAGTCGAATGATTTTTCCAGAGCCTGCATAGTTCAAAACAAGCAGTTCTCAGTCCTTTTGTGCTCATAGGTAAACATTAAGGCCATGTTCACTTTGATTGATGTGAAGGAAGCCTGAATAATTATTTCCTTGTGGAAGCATAATTAATTAGTTTTTAGGCAATCCTATTTACTAAAATGGTCTAAATAATCCATATCTTAGGATTAAACTTGACGATTAGGATGATTGAACTTGTTCTTTTTCAAAATAGTATCACTTACGAAAAGAGCCAAGATCTTGATTGTTTAAATATATATATATATACATATATATACATATATATATATATATATATCTCCCATATCTTGAGTTCGAATTTTTCTCAAACACTTTTGCTTGAAATTTCATATCAGGCCATGTCCAGATGATGGCCTGTCATCATTGTAAGATAACATTTTACAAGCTTAGACATGTAAGTTTATCCAAACATATAATACAAAAATGTTACCTTCATCTGCTTTTCATCAGAAGAGATGACGAAATTGTCTGCCCCGAGACGATTCAATGCTTCATCCCTCTTTGATATGCTGGTGCTGAAAACCGTTACTTTCAATCCAAAGGCCTTGCCAAACTTTACGGCCAAGTGGCCGAGCCCACCTAGCCCGATCACCCCGAAAGATTTTCCAGGTTGATTCATGTTATGCCGCATCATGGGGGTGTAAACTGTAATCCCAGCACACAGCAAAGGTGCTGCTAATTCTAGAGGGTAGTTTTCAGGTATTATGTAGCAATACCTGCAGATACAATCATGAACTCATTAGGAGTCCCTTTTTTGAATCTTTTTCTAAATACCTCCAATTTCAAAGATCCATAGTGAGCATATAAATTTAATTATTGTCAGTCATGTGGCTGAGGAAAATTTTTCGTTTCTTAATATGTATAATTAGCGACAACTTTTCTACCGTCACATTTCTTGTGGTAGGGATTTTTTAGCGTAAAACTACACACCTTTGATGAACCACAATGTATGTTGAATATCCTCCCTTAGTGATGGTACCGTCAACATCCACACCATCAAACGTTAAGGTTGGCCCCTTTGAGCAATGAACTTCTAATCCGCTTTCACAATGTTCACACTCTCTGCAAGAATTAACATAAACTCCAACTCCAACATGGTCGCCGACTTTCAAACGATTAATGTTGGTTCCGACCTTAGTTACAATCCCAACAATCTCGTGTCTGTCAGGCAGAGGAAGACCATATATCAGGCCATCAATATTGTTACTATGACTGTGTATAATTACACAACCCCCCCCCCCCCCCCCCCCACCAAACCCCCCTTTCTATTTCAAAACTACAAAGACCCCAAAAACCATCAAAATGTGATACAAACCGAAAAACTTGGATGACTTTTACCAAAATAGATAGGTAACATCGTATATAGGGGTGGCAATTTGAGTGGGTCGGGTGGGTTCATGTTGTGTTGAGGTAGGGGTACAATACAAAATCTTGCAACTCTAACTCAACCCATGACCTGTGAAACCCATGAAACCTCAACCCTAAACCAATTTGATTGGGTTCGTATCAATCCAGATTGACCTGTTTTAAATTAGGTCGACTCATTAACCTGACTACCCATGGCCCAACCCATCTTAATTAATTAAAATTATTTTTTATTCTTCATTTTTCAAAATCTTTTCTTACTAGAATTTAACATTAAAATAATGCAATCTCCACTTGATAAATAAGGAGGAGAAAATAACATGATGTTGCATAGAAAACAATTCAACAAAATGGTTTGATATGTCTCAGAAAAAAAAAATTCTCTAATGTCTATATCAAAATCCAATCTCCAAAACTTATAAAAGAAATTCAGAGTACTTAAAGAAAGTAACAAAAATCTAATCTCCAAATTTGAAGAACGAATTCTTAATAGTAATAATAATAATATAACATATAAATAAAATTGCATTGCTAAATTTGTGACAAAGAGATTTTGACATTTTGTCATTGTTTTATAGTATCATCACATCAGAATTCAATGTAAATATAACTAAATAAACAATTAGTAACAAGGCATTTACTAACAAATTTCAATTTTTTTTATAGATGAAATTCAACATAGAAAACTAAATTTGTAATTGGTTCGTCATTAAAAGGTATGCATTCTTAATTCTTATAGTAATGGTCGGCCGCATACGAGATGCACGTTTGGAATTTACGTTAGAAATTATCAAGTTCATTTCTTACTCTAGTTTATTTAAATTTTATGTATAAGAATATACTATAAATATGTTTAATAAAAAAATTTCGTTCAATATTAAAATAAATCAATACAAAACTTCAGTAAATGCAAATAAACAATTAAAGAAAGAAGATAATCAAGATATATTATTTTGGAGAGAATAAGAATATGATAACATAAATATATTTTTTTCATTCAAATTAACTTTTCACTTATTTAAAAAATTTAAAAATCTCTTATCTTTAATCTTTAAGTATCTAAAAATTTTTGTATGTTTAATAATTAAAAAAATTCTCTATTCTCTTTTTCATAAATTTTTCCAATATTATATTATTAATGATTAATTATAACCCCTCAAAATATTATGATTTATAATTTATACTTAAAATATTTTTCTATAAACAAGAAGGAAAGGAGGAAAACAAAGATAGAAAAAAAAATGGTTTGGGTTGGATTCGGGTTGGGTTGTCGATTAACCCATACAAGGAATCGGGTTGTCTGGATAACCCATGAGTCAACCCATCTTTTTTAAGTTGCTTTCGAATTCGACCCATTTTCAATCTAATCTATGAACTCTCAACCCTAACCCGTTATTTTGTATTGAGTTCGTGTTGGATTGTTGTGTTGGGTCAAAAATTGCCACCCCTAATCGTATGTCCATTGAGCAATTTGAAAAGTTCATTAAAATTTGAATAATTGCACCATCTAAGTTGACAAGAGAGTTAAATGTAAACTGGAGATAAGTTGCAAGGGAGGGGTATGTAATTTTCATACCAAGAAATCGAATTTGTGATTGCATACTATTACTAAAAATAACAACTGGTATAGCTATTTGAATTCATTTGATTCACGTTATTAAAATCAATCCATACCCGGGCACCACAGGATAATTAGTACGCCCCATTTTGCTCCTGGTCCAAGCAACATCAGCAAAACAAACGCCACAGTAGGCTATGCTTATCGAAACATCATCACTACCAACAGGCCTGTGCAATGAAAAAACATCATTTTGACAGTTGAAAAAAAAACATACACACACAGAGCCTAGGGCACAATCCAAGAAACGAAACAAGATTAATGCTTTTCGAGCAACAAGATCAAAAACCCAGATGGGTAAATCAAGAATCAAGATCATTTTTGTACCTGCGTGTGAATTTATAAGGCGAGAGAAGGCCAGATGAATCTCTGGCAGCCCAGCCAAGGCAGTCCCCATTTGCAGCGGCCATTGTTTCAGCTCAATCCAATTACCAAAACATAGGATGAGTATCCAGAATTAGAAATCACCCATTTATACACAGATTGACAGGTCATTGCCTACGACTGTTCAGCAACGGGGACGTAATCACTGACTTCACCCGTTGTTTTGGGGTTCTCTCTCCCACCAGTTGGGAGCTCAAGCGTGCAGTGTCAAAGTAGCAGACGCGTATTAGGTTGAGATGGTTGTTTTACATTACTGTCAACTCAAATTCAATCCAATGAATCCATAGCTTGAGGCTTTATCAAAACTCAATGGTCATCCTACCAAATCCAACAATAGGACTGACTCAATGCAGGTAATCGGCCAATCGGAAATTTTTGTACACGCCATCAAATGATTCATACTGTAGTATATTTTTGATTCATACTAATATTTAATTTTTCCTTCTCTAAATCAAATGACTAATGACTAAATAAATGAATTATTCTTATTAATTATGAATAATTAAATTAATGTAATTATTTTAGTCATACTTTAAAATATGTTAGCCTACACATAGGCCTGTCAATGGGTAGGATTTTACCCTACTCTTATCCATTTTTTTTATACCCGTACCCTATCCTTACCCTAAAATTTTAAAATTTACCCATACCCTACCCTAACCCATACTACTATAAATAAATGGGTTAGGGTAGGGCTTTACCCGTCCCTACCCATTGGGTAATGATACCCAATGGGTATTCACACACTACACACATCATTACCCATGGGTATTCACACACCACACACATCATTACCCATAGGTATTCACACACCACACACATTTTTCACACACACACACACACACACACACACACATTTTTCACACACACACACACAAACACACATATTGCACACATATTTTGCACACACACACACACACACACACAAACGCACATATTGCACACACATTTTTCACACACACCACACACACACACACATACTAAACGCACACATTTTTCACGCACACATTGTGTGTAAACGTACACACACAGCACACAATTTTCACACACACACACAAACAAAACAAACACACACACACACACTCACTCACACTGTGTGTTTTCACACACACACACTGCACACACACACAGTTTCACACGCACACACACTGCACACACACACAGTTTCACACACACACACACACTGCACACACAGTTTCACACGCACACACACACACACACACACACACACAGACAGTTTCACACACACAGCGTGTGTGAAAAAACACACACTGTGAAGTGTGTGTTTTTTGTGCAGTGTGTGTTTTTTCATACACACACTGTGTGTGTGTGCAGTGTGTGTTTTTTCACACACACAATGTGTAGTGTGTGCAGTGCGTGTGCAGTGTGTGCAGTACGTGTGCAGTGTGTGTAGTGTGTGCAGCGTGTGTGTGTGTGTGTGCAGTGCATGTGTGTGAAAAAATGTGTAGTGTGTGTAGTGTGTGCACTGTGTGTGTGTGCAGTGCGTGTGTCCGTGGAAAAATATGTGTGCAGTGTGTGTGTGTGAAAAAATATGTGTAGTGTGTGTGTGTGCATGAAAACTATGTGTGTGAGCTAAAAAAAACACAATATCAAAAAAAGGTAAATAAAAAAAAATATATGATTGGGTAGGGTCCATACCCTACCCTAAAAATAGGGTAGGCCTAATACGCATACCCAGCGGGTAAATATTTAAATCGGGTAGGGTAGAATATAAGGTATATTTAATCGGGTATTTTTAGGATTAGGGTCAGGGTAGGGTAAAACCCTACCCATTGACAGGCCTACCTACACATTTTGTCAGTAACATTTATAATTTTATGTACAATATAGATGGATCTAACTATAGATATTTACGTAGAATGTGAAATTATGTGGGTTAGATTCCATAACAACCCTCCTATATTTTAAAATAGGCAAAATGCCCCTCTGATTTACAAAATATAGCATGAAACCCCCATACCGTCAAAACTAACCGGAGTTGAAGTGCACGTTCCTTAATGAACGAAAAAGAATGATTTTTCGGTTAAAAATACAAGTAATTTAACCATTTTACCCCTTCACTATTGAATTTTAAAATATTATATTTTCCATCTAAAATTAAAAATAGACCCCTTCAATTTGTTAAAATTATAAATTAGCCCAATTATAGTTTTTTTTTTCAAAAAAAAATATACTTTAGTATAATATGAAAACATTTCTTTCGAGAATGATTAATTGAAAATAGGACAATAATGAAATTGAATAAGTTGGTAGACAATAAGAAAAGTTAGGGTTTAGGTTTCATCAATCAAAAAGCTATAGCTTTAATCAATTATACTATCTACAATTAGACTCACTAATTTCTTCACTATTTCTATTCGCCTACTTTCGTGGCCACAATTCAGTGCATAGACTTTATTAAAATCATTTGAGTACATGTATAGCAAAACTTATTTTCAAAATCAAACCAAAAATACTTTATTTCCTTCACATTCTCACTATCCACACACACAATATGTTTTCCCATAACACTTCACAGAAACAAACCAAAACAAAACCAAATACTCTCATAGCTTCTAAGGTAAATACCGCTTACCTACACCAGTGGAATAATCTAAGCAACCAACGGAGCACAATTCAGCTGATATTCACTATTATTCATTATACAGACCTTCCCTGATAAAAATACATACATATCAATATATTTCTTTTGTATTCTCACATACTGATCTCCTTATTTCACTTGAGAGTTTTAGCAATATCGATCACGAATCGATACTTGACGTCCTTTTTTATCAGCCTTTCGAGGGCCTCGTTCGAGTATTCGATTGGGATAACTTCAATATCGGGGTAAATCTTGTGGGAAGCACAGAAGTCCAGCATTTCTTGTGTCTGTTTTGTTCCACCTGTTACACTTCCCGTGATTGTTTTTGCACCTACAATGAGTCATTCGTTTAAAAGTTATAGCTCGATCGACCACAGAAGGCAGAAAATTAAGGATCTTCAACTGATTATAGAACATATTTCGCATATTTGCATCGATGTCGTACCAAGGTTAAGGCTTCCGGGATTAAACTTCACTTCACTAGGAAATCCGACCAAAGCAAGCACGCCGGAGGTCTTCAAGAGGGATAAATATAAATCAAACGAGATATTTCCGGACGCTGTATTTATCAAGAAGTCGAACGATTTTTCCAGAGCCTGCATAGTTCAAAACAAACAGTTCTCAGTCCTTTTTGTGCTGACAGGTAAACATTAAGGCCATGTACACTTTGATTGATGTGCAGGAAGCCTGACTAATTATTTCGTTATGTGGAAGCATACTTAATTAGTTTTTAGGCAATCCTATTTAGTAAAATGGTCTAAATTATCCATATATTAGGATAGATCAACTTTATGTTTGGTAAACTTGACGATTAAGATGATTCGACTTGTTCTTTTTCAAAATAATATTACTTACGAAAAGAGCCAAGATCTTGATTGTTTACATATATATATATATATATATATATATATCCCATATCTTGAGTTCGACTTTTTCTCAAACATGTTTGCATGAAATTTCATATCAGGCCATTTCTAGACGATGGAGCTGTCATCATTGTGAGAGAACATTTTACGAGCTTAGATATATAACTTTATCCAAACTTATCATACAACAATGTTACCTTCATCTGCTTTTCATCAGAAGAGATGACGAAATTGTCTGCCCCGATACGATTCAATGCTTCGTCCCTCTTCGATATGCTGGTGCTGAAAACCGTTACTTTCAATCCAAAGGCCTTGCCAAACTTCACAGCCAAGTGGCCGAGCCCACCTAGCCCGATCACCCCGAAAGATTTTCCAGGTTGATTCATGTTATGCCGCATCATGGGGGTGTAAACTGTAATTCCAGCACACAGCAAAGGCGCTGCTAATTCTAGAGGGTAGTTTTCAGGTATTCTGAAGCAATACCTGCGGATACAAACATGAACTAGATAGAACTAGATTCTTTGCATCTTTTTTCCAAATACATCCAATACCAAAGATAAATAGTGACCGTATAAACTAAAGCATTGTCACTATTAATCTTTCAAAATGAATAACGTGACCGAGCAAAATTATTTTGCTCGTTTCTTAATATGTATAATTAGCGACAACTTTTCTATTGTCACATTTCTTGTAGTAGGGATTTTGTAGCGTAAAACTACACACCTTTGATGAACCACAATGTGGGTTGAATATCCTCCCTTAGTGATGGTACCGTCGACATCTACACCATCAAACGTTAAGGTTGGCCCTATTGAGCAATGAACTTCTAATCCGCTTTCACAATGCTCACACTCTCTGCAAGAATTAACATAAGTTCCAACTCCAACATGGTCGCCGACTTTAAAACGATTAACGTTGGATCCGACCTTAGTTACAATCCCAACAATCTCGTGTCTGTCAGGCAGAGGAAGACCATATATCAGGCCATCAACATTGTTACTGTAACTATGTATAATTACACAAGCCTCCCTTTTCTATTTCAAAACTACAAAGAACCCCTTCTGACCATCAAAATGGGATACAAACCGAAAATCTTGGATGGCTTTTATCAAAAGAGATAGATAACATCGTATGTCCATTGAGCAATTTGAAAAGTTCATTAAAATTTGAATAATTGCACCATCTGAGTTCTAACGATGCTGAATAGTAGACAAGAGACTTAAATGTAAACTAGAGATAAGTTACAAGGGAGGGGTATGTAATTTTTATACCAAGAAATGGAATTTGTTACTGTATACTATTACTAAAAATTACAACTGGTACAGCTATTTAAATTCATTTGATCCACATTATTAAAATCAATCCATACCCGGGCACCACAGGATAATTAGTACCGCCCATTTTGTTCCTGGTCCAAGCAACATCAGCAAAACAAACTCCACAGTAGGCTATGCTTATCGAAACATCATCACTGCCAACGGGCCTGTGCAAGGAAAAAAACATCATTTTGACAGTTGAAAACACACACACACACACACAGAGCCTAGGGTAAAATCCAAGAAACGAAACAAGATTAATGCTTTTCGAGCAACACGATCAAAAACCCAGATGGGAAAATCAAGAATCAAGATCATTTTTGTACCTGCGTGTGAATTTATAAGGCGAGAGAAGGCCAGATGAATCTCTGGCAGCCCAGCCAAGGCAGTCCCCATTTGCAGCAGCCATTGTTTCAGCTCAATCCAATTACCAAAACACAGGATGAGTATCCAGAATTATAGATCACCCATTTATACACAGATTGACAGGTCATTGCTTACGACTGTTCAGCAACGGGCACGTAATCACTGACTTCACACGTTGTTTTGGGGTTCACTCTCCCACCAGTTGGGAACTCAAGCGTGCAGTGTTAAAGTAGCACACGCGTATTAGATTGAGATGGTTAATTTAAATTACTGTCAACTCAAATTCAATCCATAGCTTGTGGCTATATCAAAACTCAATGGTCATCCTACATAATCCAACAATAGGACTGACTCAATGCAGGTAATTGGCCAATCGATAAATTTTTGTTATGAATAATTAAATATGAATAATTAAATTAATGTAATTATTTTAGTTATGTTTTAAAATATGTTAGCCTACACACTTTGTCAATGAAATTGATAATTTTGTATACAGCATAGATGGATTTAGCTATAGATACGTACGTAGAATGTAAAATTATTTAGGTATCCCATTTTTACTCTTTAATTGTTAAGCGTGTTAATCTAGTTCAAATCAACTCTTAGCTAAAATATCATTAGGGGTGTCAAAAACCAACCAGATCTGATGATCCGAACACAACCCACCCGGAAAAAATCAGGTTTGGGTTTGAAGTTTTCGGATTCGGGTCAAATCAAGTCGGATCCGAAAAATAAAATCGGGTTGGTTTGGGTTTGAGTCAACTCGAATAACCCAAAATTGAATATTGGGTGACCCAAAATCCGATTTAACTCAAATTCAAATCGATTTTTAAAAAAAAAAATTATTATTCACTTAGTGATTTATTTTTCACTCTCCAAAACTTCAACCTTGGATATTATTTTTTTATCCATTCACTTATTTTATTTTTTCCTTTTAGAGCTATCTAATTTTTAATAAAATATTTATTATTGCATTTAAAAATAAATACAATATAATTCATTTTTTACTAAATTAAATAATAGGATTGAACTTGAAAAGAGTTTAATATAATTAACAATGAATTCAAATATTTTCTTTATCAAGAACAAGTTAATAGTGTGGTTGTAGTCTTGTAATACTTAAAAAAGATTTAAGAAATCAAAATAATATGCTCGATTATCACATATCATTGTCTTTATTTTCTTTACCTTTTCATACCCACTAGTTTAATAGTTAGGCCTCGCAATTTAAAATTTTTCACACAATTAAAGACATTATGATAGGAAGAATGATAATGGTATAAAAAATTATGATAATGGTATATTGATAGAAAGTTTGATAATGGTATAAAAAATTATGTTATGACTTTTGATCTTTCTGTAAAGATTATGTTATGTTGAAGGCAAAAAGAACTTTTAATTATTGAAAAATATAATATTTTTTTCAAAAACAAAATAGATTAAATAATATAAATATAGGTTACCTAAGATCAATATTTTAATAGTATAAAAATTATAGTTATTTCATTCTTATTAGTTTACTAAAATTTTATTATAATTTATTTAAAAAATTCCTACTCCATGAATCACAAATTTTCAACTAATTTCATATAAAATAATCTAGAATTTAATAATGACATTTATTCTAATGTGATCTAGAATTTGATAGTTTGGTATTGTGTTAATGTTAGGAATGAATTTGATATTTTGGTATCATGTTTAATTACATGACATTATGTTAATGTTAGGGATAAATTTGATTTTATGTTTCTTTTTGAACATTAGACTTTTTTCTTATTTTTTGATAGTATTTTTAGCAATTGTTTTTGGTTACAAAAATTTGAGAATTTGAAAATATATTTTTTGGGTCGGGTTGGGTCATTGAGTGACCTGAAAATAAATTAGGTCAACCGAACCCAATCAGGTCGTGTTTTAGTTGACCCTTTCGGGTTGAGCTTCGGGTCGGTTTGGGTTCAAGTTGGAATTTTTAATGTTATACCTCTAGCTCAACTCGACTCGAACCAATCCACCCGAATTGACACCCTTAAATATCATGACCAAAATACATTCTTCAGGTTTTGTAGATTGACCCGAAATACAATCCACCAAATTTCTTCAAGTTTGAAACGAGTTGAGTCATTTTCGACGCAAACCAAACTAATTTTCGGTATCGTGTTTGTGTCGTGTTTTCGAACTTATGATAAATTCCCACTCCTACATATATGCAACAAAATAATCCTAATTATTATGACCTTTTTTTAGGAGAGCTAAATTGATCTTTTTGAATTTTCAATATTGAAAAATATGCTCAATATTTTAACACTATAACAAATATGATATAAGATGACTCTTGTATTTATCTTTAAAAATCATAAAAATATCTTTATTAATATGTACTGAGATTTTTCAAAAAATAACCCTCATAACCGATCACGAAAAAAAAAGAGTGGTGTTTTTTTAGTGAAAATTACCTCCACTTACAACTTTTGGAGACAAATAATAAGATTTTGAGACGTATTTAAGTTTGCCCTGAAAAATTTGTCAATCACTATGCAGACTGTCAAAAGTTAAAAACCTTTTTAACTCATTTTTAGAAATCAATACATGCATGCCTTCAATTACTATGCCTCGAAAACAAATATTTTTTAGTAGTGTAAAAATTAGCATGTAGCTCTCTTTCATTAATTGATTTTGAAGATTTAGTTACATTCCGCTTTTTCACTTTTTTATTTCAAATAATAAACGTGTCCATAGGCCCAAGTTAGTATTATAAAAGAACTAATTATTCTATTTAATTAATCATTTTATATATTATATAACTTTCAATTTTAAAATTTTCAATTGTATGCGTTTTTCTAACTCCAATGAGGTAGAATAGTCAATTTCATGCATATTATATGAACTTTTGTCTTCCGAACTATATTCCTTTTTTATACTTTGTCGCCCATATTTTTTTTATACTTGACTCTCCCAACTCCATGGTTTCTTTACTTTCCTATCTTCGTTCGAATTTCCACTACTTTTTCAGCCTGAAAGTTAGCAGGCGACTTTCACATGTCTTTTATATGGTCCTTTTTCGCCAATTTGGTTTGGGGGTTATAATTAGCATGTGAGTAAGATTTAGCTTGGTAGACCTCGTTCGCCTCGAACCTCATTTGTAAACCATTATTAGCATTTTAGTGTACTACTTCACTCTTCAAAGTTTCTTAGAGATTTCGAACTTAGGTTTGGGTTTTTGATCGGGAGAAATGATTTGGAAGCTATGAGATATGGCTAACCTTAATTACACGCAAGGAAGTGTTTCTCCTAATTATGGTATGTGTTTTTCTTTTTGGGCATTCAATATTCTTTTTTTATAAAAATAAATAAACACAAAAAGTTAAATCTCTTGTGGAGTCCCCTTTTTTTCTTTTTCTTTTTCTTTTTTTTAGAGTCATGTAATGTGAATATTTTACTATTTATGTTGTCCCCTTTTTTATTGATCAAGTTTGTTGTTCTTTTAAGTATATATACTTGGACTCTGTCTCTCTCCCTCTCTCCCTCTCTCCCTTTCTCTTAAATGAGGGACCCAAACTGTGTTTTTTTATTGTTACCGTTTTAT
Source organism: Petrea volubilis (assembly GCA_026212405.1). Taxonomy (NCBI): domain Eukaryota; kingdom Viridiplantae; phylum Streptophyta; class Magnoliopsida; order Lamiales; family Verbenaceae; genus Petrea; species Petrea volubilis. The sequence continues at coordinate 22,420,331 of CM047879.1, read as the reverse complement.
AAGTTAGACCACACGGTGGAGACTATATGTTGGTCCCTGGACATTATTTTTGTTTTGAAATTTGTTCTATGCGCCTGTGATATATATATATATATATGTATGTGTGTGTGTGTGTGTTTATTTTATGCCATTATTTGGCTTGTATATTTTTATATGGGTTTACTTTTTGTGCGGTGGATCTTGGTTTATTGTATTTTGTTAAATTGATCTTGACTGAATTTCTTGTTGCTTTTGTGTTTTCGACGCCAATATGTCCCAACAGTCAAAAGATACACTAAGGATGCATCATTCTGACCAATTTGTGAATTTAGACAAAACATTATGTTGGGTGTGAAGTTATTCATATAGACTACTATGATCCTAATGAAATGTCTGTTCACACAACTTTCGAGTTTACCAATATAAATTACAAGGTAAGAAATAATATATGACAAATATTTGAATTTAAGAAGAAATAATATAATTTAATGAAAAATAATCCCCTAGAAAACTAATTCCCTTATTTTTTTCTCCGAATTTGATTTGACCCTCCAATAATGCAATTCGAAGGCTTTGTACCTTGATAACCGATCAATCCTTGGGAATTTTGTTGAATGTCGTGGAAAAACGTCGTGAACACCATAAACTTCATTTAAATTTAACTTGGGGAAGAACGTTAATTTGTTGGTTTGACACCTTGATTGCAGATCAAACGCTTTTTTTTGATGGCTTTTGAGAAAAACACCTTGAAAGTCGCCTTAATCACAGTGAATTTGACTTAAGAGAAACACTGATACACAGGCCTAACACATTAATCGCGAATTGAATGTTTTGATTTGATGACTTTCGTTAAGAAAACTATGAATTTCACCTTAATTTTTACGAATTCTTCTTGAGCTTGACTTGAGAGAATTTTGGAATATCCTTAACTTCTCTGACTCTAAAAGACTTCTTAATACCCCCTTTGAGCTTCAAATGACCCTTTTTTTTTATAAGCATTTATGCAAGGACTTTTAGATTGCCAAAAATTTCTTCAATATTTATTTCTTTATTTTAAAGAGAAGAAATATCATTTATATGTCATTATTTGATTGACCAACATGTACAAACATGCCACTAGTCACTAGTTGATTGATTTTAGAATTTCGGACTGCACAACTTTTCAAAATCAAACCAAAAATACTTTATTTCCTTCACATTCTCACAATCCACACGCACAATATGTTTTCCCATATCACTTCACAGAAACAAGCCAAAACAAAACCAAATACTCTCATAGCTTCTAAGGTAAATGCCACTTAGCTACACCAGTGGAATAATCTAAGCAACCAACAGAGCACAATTCAGCTGATATTCAGTAGCATTCATTATACAGATCTCACATACACACAGATCAATATATTTCTTTTGTGTACTCACATGCTGATCTCCTTATTTCACTTGAGAGTTTTAGCAATATCGATCACAAATCGATACTTGACATCCTTTTTTATCAGCCTTTCGAGGGCCTCGTTCGAGTATTTAATGGGGATAACATCGATATCAGGGTAAATCTTGTGGGAAGCACAGAAATCCAGCATTTCTTGTATCTGTTTTGTTCCACCTGTTACACTTCCCGTAATTGTTTTTGCACCTAAAAGGAGTCATTCGTTTAAAAGTTATAGCTTGATCGACCACAGAAGGAATAAAATTAAGGATCTTTAACTGATTATAGAACATGTTTCGCATATTTGCATCCATATCATACCAAGGGCAAGGCTCCCGGGATTAAACTTCACTTCACTAGGAAATCCGACCAGAGCAAGCACGCCGGAGGTCTTCAAGAGGGATAAATATAAATCAAACGAGATATTTCCGGATGCTGTATTTATCAAGAAGTCGAATGATTTTTCCAGAGCCTGCATAGTTCAAAACAAGGCAGTTCTCAGTCCTTTTGTGCTGATAGGTAAACATTAAGGCCATGTTCACTTTGATTGATGTGAAGGAAGCCTGAATAATTATTTCGTTGTGGAAGTATAATTAATTAGTTTTTAGGCAATCCTATTTACTAAAATGGTCTAAATTATCCATATCTTAGGATTAAACTTGACGATTAGGATGATTGAACTTGTTCTTTTTCAAAATAGTATCACATACGAAAAGAGCCAAGATCTTGATTGTTTAAATATATATATATATATATATATTATATATCTCCCATATCTTGAGTTCGACTTTTTCTCAAACACTTTTGCTTGAAATTTCATATCAGGCCATGTCCAGATGATGGGCTGTCATCATTGTAAGAGATCATTTTACAAGCTTAGACATATAAGTTTATCCAAACATATAATACAAAAATGTTACCTTCATCTGCTTTTCATCAGAAGAGATGACGAAATTGTCTGCCCCGAGACGATTCAATGCTTCATCCCTCTTTGATATGCTGGTGCTGAAAACCGTTACTTTCAATCCAAAGGCCTTGCCAAACTTTACGGCCCAGTGGCCAAGCCCACCTAGCCCGATCACCCCGAAAGATTTTCCAGGTTGATTCATGTTATGCCACATCATGGGGGTGTAAACTGTAATCCCAGCACACAGCAAAGGTGCTGCTAATTCTAGAGGGTAGTTTTCAGGTATTATGAAGCAATACCTGCAGATACAATCATGAACTCATTACGAGTCCCTTTTTTGAATCTTTTTTCTAAATACCTCCAATTTCAAAGATCCATAGTGAGCATATAAATTTAATTATTCACTCATGTGGCTGAGGAAAATTTCTCGTTTCTTAATATGTATAATTAGCTACAACTTTGCTACTGTCACATTTCTTGTGGTAGGGATTTTTAGCGTAAAACTACACACCTTTGATGAACCACAATGTATGTTGAATATCCTCCCTTAGTGATGGTACCGTCGACATCCACACCATCAAACGTTAAGGTTGGCCCCTTTGAGCAATGAACTTCTAATCCGCTTTCACAATGTTCACACTCTCTGCAAGAATTAACATAACCTCCAACTCCAACATGGTCGCTGACTTTCAAACGATTAACGTTGGTTCCGACCTTAGTTACAATCCCAACAATCTCGTGTTCTGTCAGGCAGAGGAAGACCATATATCAGGCCATCAACATTGTTACTATGACTGTGTATAATTACACAACACCCGCGCCCCCCCCCCCCCCCCCCCCCCCCCCCCTTTCTATTTCAAAACTACAAAGAACCCCAAAAACCATCAAAATGTGATACAAACCGAAAAACTTGGATGACTTTTACCAAAAGAGATAGATAACATCGTATATAGGGGTGGCAATTCGAGTGGGTCGGATGGGTTCATGTTGGGTTGAGATAGGGGTACAACACAAAATCTTGCAATCCTAACTCAACCCATGACCTGTGAAACCCATGAAACCTCAACCCTAAACCAATTTGATTGGGTTCGTGTCAACCCACATTGACTTGTTTTAAATCAGGTTGACTCATTAACTTGACTACTCATGGCCCAACCCATCTTAATTACTTAAAATTATTTTTTATTTTTAATTGTTCAAAATCTTTTCTTACTAGAATTTAATATTAAAATAATGCAATCTCCACTTGATAAATAAGGAGGAGAAAATAACAAGATGTTGCATAGAAAACAATTCAACAAAATGGTTTGATATGTCTCAGAAAAAAAAATACTCTAATGTCCATATCAAAATCCAATCTCCAAAACTTATAAATGAAATTCAGAGTACTTAAAGAAAGTAACAAAAATCTAATCTCCAAATTTGAAGAACGAATTCTTAGTAGTAATAATAATAATATAACATATAAAAGTAAAATTGCATTGCTAAATTTGTGACAAAGAGATTTTGACATTTTGTCATTGTTTTATAGTATCATCACATCAGAATTCAATGTAAATATAACTAAATAAACAATTAGTAACAAGGGATTTACTAACAAATTTCAATTTTTTTTATAGATGAAATTCAACATAGAAAACTAAATTTGTAATTGGTTCGTCATTAAAAGGTATGCATTCTTAATTCTTATAGTAATTGTCGACCGCATACAAGATGCACGTTTGGAATTTACGTTAGAAATTATCGAGTTCGTTTCTTACTCTAGTTTATTTAAATTTTATGTATAAGAATATACTATAAATATGTTTAATAAAAAAATTTCGTTCAATATTAAAATAAATAAATACAAAACTTCAATAAATGCAAATAAACAATTAAAGAAAGAAGATAATCAAGATATATTGTTTTGGAGAGAATATGAATATGATAACATAAATATATTTTTTCATTCAAATTAACTTTTCACTTATTTAAATAATTTAAAAATCTCTTATCTTTAATCTTTAAGTATCTAAAAGTTTTTGTATGTTTAATAATTAAAAAAATTCGCTATTCTCTTTTTCATAAATTTTTCCTATATTATATTATTAATTATTAATTATAATCCCTCAAAATATTATGATTTATAATTTATACTTAATATATTTTTCTATAAACAAGAAGGAAAGGAGGAAAACAAAGATAGAAAAAAAAAATGGTTTGGGTGTTGGATCGGTTCGGGTTGGGTTGTCGATTAACCCATACAAGAAATCGGGTTGTCTGGATAACCCATGAGTCAACCTATCTTTTTTAAGTTGCTTTCGGATTCGACCCATTTTCAATCTAATCTATGAACGCTCAACCTTAACCCGTTATTTTGTATTGAGTTCGTGTTGGATTATTGTGTTGGGTCAAAAATTGCCACCCCTAATCATATGTCCATTGAGCAATTTGAAAAGTTCATTAAAATTTGAATAATTGCACCATCTAAGTTGACAAGAGAGTTAAATGTAAACTGGAGATAAGTTACAAGGGAGGGGTATGTAATTTTTATACCAAGAAATGGAATTTGTGACTGTATACTATTACTAAAAATTACAACTGGTACAGCTATTTAAATTCATTTGATTCACATTATTAAAATCAATCCATACCCGGGCACCACAGGATAATTAGTACCGCCCATTTTGTTCCTGGTCCAAGCAATATCAGCAAAACAAACTCCACAGTAGGCTATGCTTATCGAAACATCATCACTACCAACAGGCCTGTGCAATGAAAAAAACATCATTTTGACAGTTGAAAAAAAAAAAAATACACACACACAGAGCCTAGGGCACAATCCAAGAAACGAGACAAGATTAATGCTTTTCGAGCAACAAGATCAAAAACCCAGATGGGTAAATCAAGAATCAAGATCATTTTTGTACCTGCGTGTGAATTTATAAGGCGAGAGAAGGCCAGATGAATCTCTGGCAGCCCAGCCAAGGCAGTCCCCATTTGCAGCGGCCATTGTTTCAGCTCAATCCAATTACCAAAACATAGGATGAGTATCCAGAATTAGAAATCACCCATTTATACACAGATTGACAGGTCATTGCTTACGGCTGTTCAGCAACGGGGCCGTAATCACTGACTTCACCCGTTGTTTTGGGGTTCTCTCTCCCACCAGTTGGGAGCTCAAGCGTACAGTGTTAAAGTAGCAGACGCGTATTAGGTTGAGATGGTTGTTTTACATTACTGTCAACTCAAATTCAATCCAATGATTCCGTAGCTTGCGGCTTTATCAAAACTCAATGGTCATCCTACCAAATCCAACAATCGGACTGACTCAATGCAGGTAATCGGCCAATCGGAAATTTTTGTACACACCATCAAATGATTCATACTGTAGTATATTTTTTATTCATACTAATATTTAATTTTTCCTTCTCTAAATCAAATGACTAATGACTAAATAAATGAATTATTCTTATTAAATATGAATAATTAAATTAATGTAATTATTTTAGTCATGCTTTAAAATAGGGAAAATTGCAAAAAAAAGTCCTGTAACTATTTGGTTTTGGCAAAAATAGTCCTGGACATTTTTTTTTTCTCAATATGGTCCTGCAATTAATTTTTTTGAAGAAAAATAGTCCTTTTATTGCTAGCGTGGGGCTGAGTAGCCGGAGATTGCTGAGATGGATTTTTATTCCCACGTGGCTTGCCACTTTAAGTGTTTGTAGTTTATATATTTCCACATGTATATCTGAAGACCCACAAGACTGAAGACGTGTTTTTGGAGGGAAATTTCCCTCCTCCACAACCAATGCCCTAAATTTCCCTTTTCCAAAATAATATTACTTACGAAAAGAGCCAAGATCTTGATTGTTTACACACACACACACATATATATATATATATATCCCATATCTTGAGTTCGACTTTTTCTCAAACATGTTTGCATGAAATTTCATATCCAGCCATGTCTAGAGATGAGCTATCATCATTGTAATGGAACTTTTACAAGCTTAGATATATAAGATTATTATACAAAAATGTTACCTTCATCCGCTTTTCATCAGAAGAGATGACGAAATTGTCTGGCCCGAGACGATTCAATGCCTCGTCCCTCTTCAATATGCTGGTGCTAAAAACCGTTACCCTCTATCCAAAGGCCTTGCCAAACTTCACGGCCAAGTGGCCGAGCCCACCTAGCCCGATCACCTCGAAAGATTTTACAGGTTGATTCATGTTATGCCGCATCATGGGGGTGTAAACTGTAATTCCAGCACATAGCAAAGGTGCGGCTAATTCTGGAGGGTAGTTTTCAGGTATTCTGAAGCAATACCTGCAGATACAAACATGAACTAGATAGGATTGGATTCTTTGCATTCCAAATACCTCCAATTTCAAAGATCAATAGTGACCATATAAATTAAATTATTGTCACTATTAAGCTTTCAAAATGAATAATTTGACTGAACAAAATTTCTTGTTTTTTAATATGTATAATTTTAAGATCGAATTAATCTGGAAAAATGATCTTATTCAACTTAATCAGTTGTACAGTGCACTATTTATACACAAGCCTTGTCGCAGAGAAAATGGAAAATATCTAGAAAGTGGTTACAATTTTCCCAAAGTACTTTAACTACACAACTAATTGTAAAAAAGGCATCTGGCAGTACAAGTAACAGCTAAGACTCCCCCTCAAGATGGACCAAAGATATCTTTGATGGCCATTTCGGATAACAAGAATGCTAACTAAGAAGGAGCTAACGACTTTGTAAACAAATCAGCGAGTTGGCGTGCAGACTTAATAGGCAGAAGCTTGATAAACCCAAAGCTAACTTTCTCACGCACAAAGTGGCAATCAATTTCTATATGTTTAGTGCGCTCATGGAAAGTAGGGTTAGAAGCAATATGGACTGCAACTTGGTTATCACAAAAAATGAGAGAAGGCGCCTGCAAGGTGATCTGGAAATCAGCCAACAATTGAGATACCCAAACCATTTCACTAGTAGTGGCGGCAAGGGTATGATATTCAACCTCTGCTGAAGATCAAGACATTGTAGTTTGGCTTTTAGACCACAAAGAGATAAGAGAGTCGCCTAAGAACATAGGAACCAGTGGTAGACCTTCGCGTAGCCAAGCAAGATCCCCAATCTGCATCAGAAAAACCTTTAAGCTAGAGGGGGGAGGTAGAAGGAAAAAATATACCTTGGCCTGGACTATTTTTGAGGTAACGAAGCAAATGATGAGCAGCATTGAGATGAGAAGTGTGAGGTTGAGAATGAAATTGGCTAAGTTTATGAACAGTGCAAGTAAAGTCAGGTTGGGTTAAAGAAAGGTAAAGTAAACGACCAATGAGGCAACGATATTGGGTGATATCAGAGAGGGGATCACCATCTGTAGAAGTAAGATGAAGATTGGGATCCATAGGTATAGAAACAGGCTTACAACTTAAGAACCCTGTGTCCTCAAGAAGTTGTAAAGTGTAGTTCCTTTGAGACAGTACAAGACCAGAGGCAGAACGGGCTATTTCCAACCCAAGGAAGTACTTGAGAGTGCCGAGGTCCTTGAGCTTAAATTGGGATTTGAGAAAATGTTTGACAGACTCAATAGCATGAGAAGAAGGACCAGCCAAGATGATGTCGTCCACATAGACCAATAAAGCAACAAATGAAGACCCTTGGCCCTTTGTAAATAAAAAGTGATCTAATTGAGATTGAGTAAAACCATGAAGTAAGAGAGTAGTGGAAAACTTCGAAAACCATTGCCTTGAAGCTTGCTTGAGACCATAAATGGATTTATGCAACTGACAAACCAATTTAGGAGACTGATTTTTCTCCCCCTTACTGAGATAACCCAAGGGAAGATCTATATAGACCTCTTCAAATAAATCCCCATTCAAGAATGCATTATTGACATCAAGCCGGGCAATACACCATTTCTGACAACTGGCCAAAGCTAAGAGCAACTTCGCAGTAACCAATTTTGCCACAAGACTGAAAGTGTCAAGAAAATCAACCCCTTCTTGTTGATTATAAACCCTTGGCCACTAATCTGGCCTTATACCTCTCCAAAGAGCCATCCGAGTTGTAACTTTGTAAACCCACCTACAACTGATGGCATGCTTATCAGGGGGAAGAGGAACTACTGTCCAAGTGTGATTAGACTCCATAGCAACAAGTTCTTCTTGCATAGCTATTCTCTATTCAGGAGAATACACAGCCTGATGATAGAATTGAGGTTCTGGAATAGAAGAAATGGTGAGAGCCATATTTATGAAAGAATGAGACAAAGCCTTATAAGAGATTGAGTGGCACAAAGGATAAGATACAGGGGATGGAGGGATGGAATTATGGCATAAGAGATGACAATGATAGTCTCTCAAATAAAAAGGTAGCCGAACTTCTCTTGTAGATTTTCTAACAAGAGCTGGTGGAGATGGAGGGACCACATTATCAAAAGAAATAGAGAAAGAGAGAGATGAAGAAGGAGAATGAGTAAGAATAGGAACGGAAAGGGGAGATGGAGTAACAAGATCAGGGAATGGGTCTAAAAGAGCAGTGTGAGATAGTAAATGATGAAATGGGAAGACTTGTTCATGAAACACCACATTAAGAGAAATGAAAAATTTTTTAGTGGATATATCAAACAATCTATACCCTTTGACCCCAAGAGAATAGCCAAGAAAAACAAAAATTCTAGCACGAGGTGCAAATTTAGTCCTATGGGCTGTCAAAGTAGAGGCAAAGGCTAAGCACCCAAATACTTTGAAAATTTCATAATCAACAGAAGACTTATAAAAAAGAGTGTAATAAGTATTATGAGATAGTAAAGGAGATAGAGTACGGTTGATAATGTATGTGGTAGTAAGAATGCAACCTGACCAGAAGTGGAGAGGAACGGGACTGAAAAAAGAGTGCTCTTGCTACATTCAAGAGATGTTGGTGCTTTCGTTCAACTACTGAATTTTGTTGTGGCCTTTCGATGCAGGAAAATTGATGTAGAATTCCCTTTTGTTAAAAAAGCTCATTGAATGCTAATTCTTTAGCATTATCAAATCTAAAGATTTTGACCTTAACATTCAATTGTGTCTCAATCATGGTAAGGAACCGAGGTATAACAGTAGTTACATTAGATTTGTGCTTCAAGAGGTACACCCATGTGAAACGTGTACAATCATCCACCAAGGAAAGAAAAAATCAATGGCCACTATGTGAAATAGTGTGAAAGGGGCCCCATATGTCAGCATGAATAAGATTAAATGGATGAGAAGACATATTATTATGAGACATAAATGGTAAATGCTTTGTTTGGCAAGAGGACAGATGTAACAAGGTTCTTTGCTCAAACAATAAACATCACAATTGATGCTAGACTTTAGAACAACTAGTCTATGATAGGAAAGATAGCCCAGCTACTGTGCCATACTTGGGCTGAGACTTTGTTTACAAGAGTATGGGAATGAACAAAACTAGAATCTGAATGAAAGAAGTAAAGATCATCGTGGTGATTAGCCTTGCCAATCATCCTCTCGTTCTAGTCCTGGATGAGTCCTGGATGAGACAATAAGTGGAAAAAAATGTAGTTATGTAGTGAGATTGGTGAGATAAAGCACTAACAGACAGCAAGTTGAATTGAAGTTGTGGAACATATAAAACACGTTGAAGAGTGATGGCAGGAGAAATCTGAACGTCTCCCATAAAATGACATCTAACTGTAGTATTGTCAGGTAAAGTTATAATGGAATTACATATAGGAGTTAAATGAGTGAATAGATGATGTGAAGATTCTAGATCAAATTCTGGAGAAAGTGAAATCTGAACATTGCGTCTTATTTCAGCTGAAAAAATACATGGTGCTCTGCTTTATATAGAAGCTGAGCTGTAACTACTGTAACTAACTTCCAGAAATGGAAAATGGGAAAGAAAAATACAGAAAACGCTAAAAGGAAAAACCTGTAACTAAAACTCTAGAAACACGTTTTTGCTTTCACTTCTAGTAATAATAAAATATAAATACACTATCTTATCAGCCCCCCCTCAAGTTGGAGATTGGTGAAAGTCGACCAATCCCAACTTGAACAAGATACTAGAAAATCGAGGCGCAGGGAGCAATTTTGTAAAAACATCCGCAAGCTGAGAGGAAGAAGAAACATGATGAGGATCAATAAAACCAGCCTTGTATTGTTGGCGCACGATGTGGCAGTCAATATCGATGTGTTTGGTGCGCTCGTGAAACACAGGATTACGCGTGATGTGTAAGGCAGCTTGATTGTCACAATAGAGGGGAATAGGAAGAGGCAGTGGAACACCAAAGTCACGAAGCAAGTAAGAAATCCATTGGAGTTCGCAAACAGTAGAGGCCATACTTCTGTACTCGGCCTCTGCAGTAGAACGAGAAACAGTAACTTGTTTCTTAGCTTTCCAAGAGATAAGGGAACCTCCAAGTGAGATACAAAACCCTGTGATAGAGCGGCGTGTGTCGGGGCAGGCCGCCCAATCCGCATCACAATAGGCCGAAAGCTGAAAAGAGCCCGTGGAAGGATAGAAAAGACCAAGAGAAGGGCATCCTTTAAGATACCGTAAGACATGAATAGCAGCATCCCAATGAATCTGCCGTGGTGAGTTCAAGAATTGACTGAGTTGGTGGGTGACATAGACAAGATCAGGGCGAGTCATGTTCAAATACAGTAGACGACCAACTAATCTCCTGTATTGATCAGGTTCAGAGAGAAGAGGACTATCAGAAAGAGTTAAATTGTGAGATTTCGACAGGGGTGTAGGAACTGGCTTAGCCCCAAGCAATCCTGCATCCTGTAAGATGTCCAGAATGTATTTTCGTTGATTCAAATAAGTTCCATCTGTAGAGCGAGCAATTTCAATACCCAAGAAGTATTTGGCATACCCAAGATCTTTGATGGTAAACTGGTCATGTAAATATGACTTCACATGCTGAATAGCGAGTTCACTTGTACCCGTAAGAAGTACATCATCTACGTAGACCAGCAAAGCTAAAAACTCATCACCAAAAGACTTTGTGAAAAGGCAGTGGTCATTTGCTGACTGCACAAAACCATATTTCTGCAATTTTGAAGTGAATTCCAAGTTCCACTCTCGAGATGCCTGTTTGAGTCCATATAGTGACTTGACTAACTTGCAAACCTGCCCATCCTTGGCTTTAGTATATCCCTCAGGAGGTATCATATAAACCTCCTCATGTAGTGAGCCATGCAAGAAGGCATTATTGATATCTAATTGGTGAAGAGGCCATCCCTTAAAAGTAGCCAGTGCCAAAAATAGCCGAACAGTGACCAACTTAGCCACTGGGGAAAAGGATTCAGAGTAATCTAAACCCTCTATCTGGTTATACCCTTTTGCCACAAGCCTAGCCTTATACCTATCAACAGAGCCATCAGCAAGATACTTGACGCGATATACCCATTTAGAGCCAATAGGCTTCTTATTCGGGGGTAATGCTGTAAGAATCCAAGTGTGATTCTGTTCTAAGGCTTTCAACTCATTATTCATAGCCTCAATCCACTTCTCGTTAGTGCAAGCTTGTTTATAAGAAGTAGGTTCATGAATAGCAGATACATTTGCCAAAAAAACAAGATAATCTGGACTAAAATGATTTGAGACAGTGTAAGGAAAAGATGTAAGAGGATATGAAGAACCTGCATTGACCTTAGTACTTGAGTTGTCCGGACCATGATAGGGTGACTGAGTGACTGAGGAGACATAGTCGGTAAGCCAATGTGGTGGTTTTCTAGGTCTGGTGCTTTGTCTAGTGGAAAGATCAGAAGAATGAGGAGAGAGTGGTGGAGTGGCAGGAGGTGCTGAAACTGGATCATCAGATGGAGAAGATGAAGAAAGAGGGGAAAAATCATCTAAGGCAGGAATGGGAATGGGAGTGTGCTCAGGAGGGGTATCTTGGTAAGGGAAAAATGTTTCATGGAAGATGACATCCCTGGAAACCATGAGTTTATGAGAGTCTAAGTCATAGACTTTGTAACCTTTTTGGCCTGGATTAAAACCCAAAAATATACATCTATAAGCTCTAGGTTCAAATTTGTCTTTATGAGGAAGGACATTAGTAGCATAGCAAAGGCAACCAAAGATTTTTAGGTCATTGTAGTCTGGTGGTTTACCATATAAGATATCATAAGGAGTTTTCCATTGGAGTTGAGCAGAAGGGAGCCTATTTATGAGGTAAGTGGCCATTAGTATTGACTCTCCCCAAAACTTGACAGGTAAATGGGCCTGAAAAAGAAGAGCCCTGGCTAACTGGAGGATATGTTGATGCTTTCTCTCTACAGTGCCATTCTGTTGTGGGGTATAGGGGGTAGATTTTTGATGCAAAATACCCAAGGAAGCAAAGAGATTCTGACATTCATGATTGGTAAATTCAGTCCCATTATCACTCCTAACAACTTTGATATGGGCATTGAGTTGGGTGTGGATCATTTTGAAAAAATGACATAAGGTAGCAGAAACTTGAGATTTATGAGTTAAAAGAAAGGTCCAAGTGGCCTTGCTGTGATCATCCACAATGGTAAGGAAGAAATGGGCTCCAGAAAGGGAGGCTTTATGGTAAGGTCCCCAAATGTCCAAGTGAACTAATTCAAAGAGTCCAGTAGTTTTTGAGTAACTAAGAGAAAAACCTTTTCTGCGTTGTTTGGCAAGTGGACATATATCACAAATAGGTAAAATAGTGGTACTTTTATTAGGAAGAAAATGAAGATGTGACAAAGTATAGTAAGAAGCATGGCCAAGTCTTTTATGCCATAAAGAAAAATTGGTTGCTAAATCAGTGTTACTAACAGAATGCAAACTGCTATTACAATGGGAGGTATGAAGAGACAACAGATTATCATCAAAACTATCAGAATCAAGAATGTATAGTCTTCCAGTCACCTTTCCCACAGCCAAAACTTGCTCAGTTCTAAGGTCCTGCAAGAGACAATAGGTGGGAAAGAACAAAAATTTTACAGAATTAGTGCTAGAGAGTTTATTGACTGAGAGTAGGTTATAATGAAAGGATGGCACATGCAGGGCATCTTTGAGGTTGATTCTTTTGGATAAATGCACATCACCTATGTGATGTACCATTCTAACTGATCCATCAGGAAGATAAATGGGAGTGACAGATTTTATGGGTGTAGTGTGTGAAAAAAGGGTACGATCATGACACATATGGTTAGATGCCCCAGTATCTACTATCCATGTACCAGGCTTTAATAAACCAAGTGCACTAAAACTGTGCTCATATGAAACAGTACCTGCAAACTCAGTAAAATGATCCATGTTGACTGATGAAACTTCCCCAATTGACTTTCCCTTGATCAACCTGGTCATTTCTTGTTGTATCATGTTGTGTATCTTTTGGTTCAAATCATCAGTCAAGGCAGAATCACTTCCTGCTCCACCATCAGACTTCATATCCACCATATATGCAGTATTTCTTTGCCCCATTCTCTTTCTGTTTTCCATCAATTCTTTGTACCAATCAGGTGTTCCATGTATCTTGAAACAAGTTTCCTTTGTATGTCCTCTGTAATTGCAGTTACCACATACTAAAGTGGACTTATCCACTCTTTTCTCTGAGCCAAATCGCTTAAAACTCCCTGTCTTCTTAGCACCTGATATCTCAATATTGGTGCTCCCAGTTTTTCTAAAATTTCCACCATTCACCATCATAGCACTCTGATCGTGCAACTCTGTATAAGTATTCTGTACCTGTCTTTGTTTTTCAACTCTAAGTACCATGGAGTAGGCTTTGTTAACTGTGGGTAAAGGCTCCATTAAGAGGATCTGATTTTTAATATGTTCATACCCATCATTTAGCCCCATTAAAAACTGAATTAACCGTTCTGATGATGTATATTCAGCCATCTGTTTCATTGCTCCACAATTGCATTGTGGAAGAGGCATTAAACACTGAAGTTCATCCCACAACTTCTTAAGTTTTGTGAAATATTGTGGCACAGATTGATTTCCTTGAGAAATCGAGCTAATCTCCCTTTGCAATTGATATAACAAAGGTCCATTACATTCCCCAAACCTAGCCTCTAGTTCTTCCCATAGCTCCTTAGCTGAAGACGTGTACAAAAAAGCCTCCACGATCTCTTTAGAGATCGAATTCAAAATCCAAGACTGTACCATACAGTCCACCCTAGTCCATTGATCAAATTCCACTGAGTTTTCATCAGGTTTTACACAACGTCCATTAATAAACCCTAGCTTCTCTTTAGCACCCAAGGCTATCCTCATTGATCTACTCCAAGTCAAATAATTGCTACCAGTTAACAACGAAGATACCAAAACTAAACCTGGATTATCTGATGACTGTAGATAAAACGAATCTCCATTGTTGATGTTCTGAGCTCGAGTAATTTCCTGATGCTTCTCTAGATTCGCCATAGCTGATGAAGATCAAGTGCTTTGCAAACTCAGATCTGAATAGCTTCAAAGAAATGAACTTGTCTAGCTCTGATACCATGTGAAGATTCTAGATCAAATTCTGGAGAAAGTGAAATCTGAACATTGCGTCTTATTTCAGCTGAAAAAATACATGGTGCTCTGCTTTATATAGAAGCTGAGCTGTAACTACTGTAACTAACTTCCAGAAATGGAAAATGGGAAAGAAAAATACAGAAAATGCTAAAAGGAAAAACCTGTAACTAAAACTCTAGAAACACGTTTTTGCTTTCACTTCTAGTAATAATAAAATATAAATACACTATCTTATCAGATGAGCATGGGTAGAAGTATGGTGGGTGGCCCCAGAGTCAATTATCCAAGAGTAGGCAGAATGAATAGAAGGTTGAATGGGAGTAGTGATGGAAGAGCAGATACCTGTAGAAGGAGAAGTGGAAGTTGTAGCACTGGAAGAGAGATGAGTAGAGAGCATGGAAATCAAATGTTGGTATTGAGTTGGATTCAACGAACTGAAGAAATCACTAGAAGGAGCATTGCTAGAAAGAGAGTCCCCAGCAACAGAATTAACAGAGGCAGGAGCCACAAAAATAGGTGGTGCAGGCTGAGACCGAGGCTTGTACCCTGGAGGAAATCCATGCAACTTGAAGCACTTCTCAATAGTATGTCCATGGAATTTGGAATGAGTGCATTACGGCCATTCTTGTTTGACAAAACGATAACTACTACGAGAATCAGCCGGAGCGTTGGAACGAGGCTTTGGAGGAAGAGGTTTGGCCACAAAGGCTACAGAACTAGAGGAATCAACAGAGAGAGAGGAAGAGCCAATTTGGCGCTCGCGTTCCTCTTGAGAAATTAGAGAGAACACTTTGTTAATCGGGGGGAGAGGATCCATCATGAGAATCTAAGCACGAATTTGAGAAAAGGAGTCGTTCAACCCCATGAGAAATGCCATGACATACTCAGCGTGATAATAGTCATGAAGCTCCTTGAGTCCTCCACAAGTGCAAACACCACAGGAGCATGTAGGGCAAAAATTACTGAGTTCATCCCAAATTGTCTTCAGCTTGGTAAAGTAAACACCCACAGGAAGCTGTTCCTGAGTTAAATTGATCAAATCACGGTGAAGTTGGAAGATTCGTGGACCATTGGACTGCTGGAAGCATTCCCTGACATCAAGCCATATCTCTAGCGCAGATTCAGAGAAAATAATGCGGGACGCGATCTCCTTCGATACAGAGTTAAGGATCTAGGAAATAACGATATTACTGTTTCGGATCCAGCAATTGAGTAACAGAGGATCATTAGAGGTAGGTTTGGGGATGGAACCATCAACAAACCCTAATTTGTTGTTCACCGACAATGCGATCAATATAGATCGACTCCAAGAAGTGTAATTGTCGCCATTGAGAGTTTGAGACACTAGGATGAGACCAAGATTATCTGTGTGATGAAGGAAAAGGGGGCTAAAAGCATCATCAATGGCGGACTGACCAGACGAAGGAGAGAGAGAGAAGATTGAGAAGCTGCCATGGCGGAGAAAGAGAGAGAGAATGAGAAAACGCAGCAAAGAGGATATTTGGTCGCTGATACCATATAAGATTGAATTAATCTGGAAAAATGATCTTATGCAACTTAATCAGTTGTACAATGCACTATTTATACACAAGCCTTGTGGCAGAGAAAAGGGAAAATATCTAGAAAGTGGTTACAAATTTCCCAAAGTAATTTAACTACACAACTAACTGTAAAAAGACATCTGGCAGTACAAGTAACAACTAAGAATAATTAGCAATAACTTTTCTACTGTCACACTTCTTGTAGTAGGGATTTTGTAGCATAAAACTACACACCTTTGAGGCACCACAACGTAGGTTGAATATCCTTCCTTAGTGATGGTACCGTCGACATCCACACCATCAAACGTTAAGGTTGACCCCTTTGAGCAATGAACTTCTGATCCGCTTTCACAATGCTCATACTCTCTGCAAGAATTAACATAAGTTCCAACTCCAACAGGGTCGCTGACTTTAAAACGATTAACGTTGGATCCGACCTTAGTCACAATCCCAACAATCTCGTGTCTGTCAGGCAGAGGAAGACCATATATCAGGCCATCAACATTGTTACCATAACTATGTATAATTACACAAGCTCCCCCCACCCCCTTCTATTTCAAAACTACAAGAACCCCTTCTGACCATCAAAATGTGAGACAAACCGAAAAACTTGGATGGCTTTTATCAAAAGAGATAGATAACATCGTATGTCCATTGAGCAATTTGAAAAATTCATTAAAATTTGAATAATTGCACCATCTAAGTTCTAATGATGCTGAATAGTAGATGAGAGTTAACTGTAAACTAGACATAGCTTCCAAGGGAGGGTATGTAATTTTTATACCAAGAAATGGAATTTGTGATTTTAAACTTTTACTAAAAATTACAACTGATATAGCTATTTGAATTCATTTGATTCACATTGTTAAAATCAATCCATACCCGGGCACCACAGGATAATTAGTGTGTCCCATTATGTTCCTTGTTCAAACAACATCAGCAAAACAAACTCCACAGTAGGCTACGCTTATCGAAACATTGTCACTACCAACAGGCCTGTGCAAAAAAAAGCATCGTTTTGATAGTTGAAAACACACACACACACACACACACAGAGCCTGGGGCTAAATCCAAGAAACGAAACAAGATTAATGCTTTTCGAGCAAAAAGATCAAAAACCCAGATGGGTAAATCAAGATCATTTTTATACCCTCGTGCGAATTTATAAGGCGAGAGAAGGCCAGATGAATCTGTGGCAGCCCAACCAAGGCAGTCCCCATTTGCAGCAGCCATTGTTTCAGCTTAATTCACTCACCAAAACATAGGATGAGAAACCAGAAATCACCCATTTATATACACATATATTATTCGATTGACAGTTCATTGCTTACGACTGTTTAGCAATGGGACGTAATCACTGACTTTATCCGTTCTTTTGGGGTTCTCTCTCCCACCAGTTGGGAACTCAAGCTTGTAGATGTGTACTAAGGGAGGGTAGATGTTATCCAATTGGGAACTCAAGTTTGTAGATATGTACTAGGGGAGGGTAAATATTATCTAGTTGAGTGATTTTTAATTGTTGGATTAAGTATTATTATATAATTTTTTTTAACATTTTTTGACATCATCATGTTTAAATCTAATGGCTAAAAATACTAATTAGACTATATCCATATGAGTAGTATTAACAACACCGTGTATTAGACTGTTTTGGTTAATTTAAATGATTATTAACTCAAATTCAATCCATAGCTTATAGCTATATCAAAAATCAAATGTCATCCTACCTAATCCTACAATAGGACTGACTCAATGCAGGTAATCCGGCAATCGGGAAATTTTTGTACATGCCTTATACATGCACCAAACGATTTATACTGTATTATATTTGTGATTCACTTACAAATATTTAGTTTTTCCTTCTCTAAATTAAATGACTAATGCCTAACTAAATGAATATTCTTGTTAAATATGAATAATGAAATTACCGTAAATATTTTGCTTATGTTTTAAAATATGCTAGCCTACACATTTTGTCAACAAAATTGATAATTTTATGTACAGTACAGATGGATCTAACTATAGATATTTATGTAGAATGTAAAATTATTTAGGTATCCCATTTTCACTCTTTAATTGTTAAGCGTGTTAATCTAGTTCAAATCAACTCTTAGTTAAAATATCATTCGGGGTGTGTTGACCTGACATACAATCCACCAAATTTCTTCAAGCTTAAAGGTTGAGTCATTTATGAGCCCAACCAAAAAATATTCAAACCAAACTAATTTTCGGTATTGTGTTTGTGTCGTGTTTTCAAACTTATGATAAATTCCCACCCCTAATTATATGTAACAAATAATCCTCATTATTATTACTTTTTTTTTTTTGTATGGAGAGCTAAATTGATTTGACTATTGAAAAATATGCTCAACTAACGGAATCCATGGTCACACCATCCAATTGAGCAACTGGCATCAAATAAAGTTTTTTCTTACTGTAGAAAGTTGCAAATTGATCACGTGAAAGCCTAAGCTCTTTTGTATTTTCAATTATTTTTGCAAATTTTTCCATCACGGCTTCAACAAATTTTGAATCTTGATTAGGAGCTTTGCTAGGGACCCTCCTGGAACTAGAATTGAAAGGTACTTTCCATCGTAAAATTTTGGACTTTTTATAATTTTGACCTCAAAGAGTATAATATTTAATTTTTGGACTCAAAAATTTGATTTGTTGTGAAAATAACACAACTCGCTAGCGCAGATGGCGATTTTAGTCAAAGTCGCCTTCCCTGTTGGAGACTTTAATAAGATATATTAAGTTTTATACGTTTGTATTATATTTTCGGAAAAAAAAATAATATACCAATTAAATTCGCCAACCATGGTGGCGATTTCCAATATTTTATAATTTACTAATATGAAGTCGCCTTCACTAATGGCGAGTTCTAATTTTATTTTTTTATTTTTTTTTTGTTGCGGCTCCGGCCCGGGCTCCCATGATATGCTCTTCATAGAACTCTTCAATATATTAACAAGCCATATGTTTGTATGAGGCTCCTTCACCGTCACTCCAAATGTGTATGGACTATGGAAACCTACCCACCAAAGCAAGGAGCTAAATCGATTGCCAACTCCTATGTGAGAAATTCAACCATATAAAAATTATACAAAAACAAATCAGACAAAATTTGTTTCAAATAAAAAAAACTAGATTAGCAAAACTGACGATTATGAACTGGAATGAGTGAATTGATACTGTTACGAGTAATATTCAGAACTTTCAAAGAAAGCAAAATCCTCATTCATCCTCTCATGCAATGGCTTACACAACGATAGCAGAGATTATTATTTTTTTTTAACCTTCCGTTTAACAATAAACTCAAGAACTAAAATCTCTTCTCAGCAAGCAAAGAAAACAAAAATCTCCAGTAACTACAAAAAAAAGAAGAAAAAGAAACTAGAAAACCAAACTCACCGTTTTCCGGCCAAGAGCGGGTATCATTTCACCTCTGAAGCATCATAGAGTAAGAAGAATCGGAGAGTGTTGGAAATTGGCTTAATTGCAATAACATTTATAGGGATTAATTTAGGAGGAAGCCAATTGTGGTGTAAATCCATAAATAAAGTTTCGTTAAATGTTGTATGTATGTTAAATGATAAGTGTAAAATTCCATATGGGATATTTAACCTTGACAATTCGAGTATTTATGCTGTTAAGTGTTGTTGTAGTGTAAACTAAACAACTAAATACCGTATATGGGTAGTCCTACATGCAACTGCGGGCGTTGGGGTGAATTGTCACGGTCCATGTCTTATCTTTTACTGAACTAGCCCTAAAATTATGTTTGAATTTTAAATTCAAACTTAATTTCAACCGTTACAGAATATTAATGCACAATATTAATTTGGAAATGGTTAACGGTTACAGAATATTAATACGCGATATTGATTGTTGAGTAATCGATGGTTGTTACTTGTAGTTACGAATTCAAATTTAATTATCTGAAACGTTACAAACGGTTACAACAGTTACTGTTTTAGAATTAATTATTGGTATTATATCATGTATTAGTTTTCCCTATAAATAGCAGCTCCTGTTCCCTGCAAAACGCACAGAAAAGACACAAACGAAACAAGAGAGAAAAGAAAGTATACTGTTTTAAGAAATTGCAGAGTCGTAAGAGTGTATACACTTTTAGCTTTCGGGTGTGTATTTTGAGTTGCATACACAACCTCTAGAGCTGTTTAGCTTTCGAAGTGAGGTTCAACGTAGCAGTGTGGCTTAGAACGGACCTCTGGATTGTCTTATCCTGGAAGGAGTATCGCAGGCCCATCGCACCGGTTAGTGGGGCGAATATTTCTTTAAGGCAAACCGGCTCAATTCGGTGATTCAGTCATCCCTTTTCAAATAAATACTGATAAGTCATCTATACTTTCTTGTTTATTTATTTGTTTACGGCATCCTTTAATTTGTTTTTGGCTATAGTGTTTTTTACTGTAAAAACTATTAGTGCATTGTATTATATTATCGAATAAATCCACCCACGAGAATATCGAATTTTAGATATTCTGTTCTATGTTTCCAACGGAGAGATTTGAGAAATTACTGCAATTATTTCAGAGCATAAAAGATTACGAGTGAGGTAAAAAGAAGAGAGGAGAAGAATGGGAAAAAGGAGGGAGGGTGAGGGTGACGGTGGTTTAAAAGGGGCCAACGGTGATGGAATTTTTTTCAAAATTAACCCAAAATGGTGTTCTGTTTAAATTTTGACATGAAAAAAAGTGGGTTTGAAAAAATTGACATAACTCGCCATTGACGGTGGCGAGTTTAATAAAATAATATAAAATTAATAATACTGCAATATATTTGACGGTGGGGAAATAAATAATAATAAAATAATAAAACTCGCCCTTGGTGTTGGCGAGTATAGAAAATTCGGGAAAAAAAGAAAAATTTTAAACTCGTCGTTGTTGACGGTGAGTTTCAAAAAAATAAAATAAAACCTATAACTCGCCATTGCTGACGGTGAGTTTCTAAAATTAAAAAAAATAAAAAATAAATCTCGCCAACAGCACTGGCGAGATTTAATAATTTGTTATTTTTCCGTTGACAGGACTCGCCCACCATGTTGGCGAGTTTGGTCCACTTTTTTAATTTGTTTTTCTTTCGCCTGACAGACTCGCCAACCCAGTTGGCGAGTTTTGCGTCACTTTTTTTAATTTTTTTCTTCCATTGTAGAAGTCGCCAACTACCATGGCGGTTCTACAACGGATGTCTTTTTTTTTAATATATAAAATATCAGAAGTTTTAGTATTGTTGCATCTTTCTCCCAAATATCACTTATTTCTATCTCAATATTGTACTCTAATATTTCACTCTCTCACTCATTCTCAGTTTTGTGCAGTCTATTTTGCTGCATATTTCCAAAAAGTGTTATATTTTCTCTATTTTTGAAGTTGTACTGGTCTATTTTCATCTGATTTTTTTATAATAAGATGGAAATATCGGTATTGCTATACATTCTGGATGCCAAATAAATCTTTCAAATTAAGCTACTTCATATGATCGTCCATCGGTAAGAGTAACCTGGATTGACATTGTCTTCTTTACCAAGCCGTGTTGAAACCAGAACCAAGCGTTAAACTACTACATTCGATACGCAACGGCAACAACCAAGTCGGGAATTATATGCCACTGTCACGGAAGGCCATCGAAACTCAACTTAAATGAGTTTCCAACAGACGTTACCAAGTCCTGGTGGATCCAACATTTAATATTATGAGTTCCAGCCCGACAGAGCAAATTATACTGGAACCTCGGTGTACCCCAACGAGGCAGGTCCGTCTAACCAATGCGGGCCCATCCGAGCTTGCTCCACCACCGGAAATGATTCCCCTCCAAACCATTATGCAAATAGCTTCCGTGATGAGGAATTGTTGGATTCCGATTCGGGACAATGATGACGGAATTAATGATGAGGAGAACGATGAGATTGAAGTTGTAGCTACTTAGCGAACGAGAATTGGAACACGACATCATCTCCACTACCCCCTACAATTCCCACAGGAAGAGACACAAGTTTGGCCAACAATGCATTTTGAAGCAACGGGTGCTACATCTTATGAAATTCTGCCATTCTATTTCAACACGGCTTCGGAGATTCCTGGAGATTCCATAGACTTGCCCAATTGTCCCAGCCAGATACTATGATCTAGCAAAGGAAATCTTGCACTCGGCATGGTGTTTAAAAATCAAGATCATGTAATGGCAGTGTGAAGGAATATCACATCCAGTGAGGTCAGCCAGGAGAGAGTTCACAGTTTGCGTAGCTCTCCACAGTTGGATAGTATCTTGTAAGCGTGGAATTGAAATTGGATGTCCTTTTGATGAACGCATCGTTGACAAAATATAAAGCATATTGGAAAATAAGTGTTTACCATGGCGCCACACTTGCTTGTACAGGTAGGTCTACTGATCACTGCAAACTTCGATACAAATTTTATTACCGGTTTGTTGGTAAGACATGTTAGAACAAACATTGTTATGCTATTAAAGTGTGGCCGACTTGTGAAAGATAAATATAAGTACATTATATTTATGCGAAATCATACCATAGACTATGACGTGCACGCTAAATTGTATATGGCACATGGGAAACCTTAGTTGCAAAGCTTCCGAGATACATGGCAGCACTGTAGAAATGGAACCCAGGTATTATGTAATTATAAACACGTCGTACTTACCCTTTTTATAATGTTTGTAGGAAAAAAAATAAAAATTTTTTTATGCATTTTTAGGTACAATTGTCAAGTGGGTACACGTCCGTATGGAGCCAGTGTGGCAGGAAAACAGATGATACACTATGTCTTCTGGGCTTTTAAGCCGTGTGTGGATGGATTTACACATTGTCTACCGCTGATTAGTGTAGACGGTACTCATCTGTACACGAAGTAAAAATATAAACTCCTAGTGGCTACTGTGATGGATGTAAACCAACAAATTCTCCTACTAGCGCACGCGTTAGTTGATGACAAGTAGAATTATGAGTGAGAGAGCGATCAGTTTGTCTCTTGTCAGATAGGCACCCAGGATGCCCTCAAAGTATTAGTGGCTTCAGTGAGCCATTTGGTTCCACCGATTTGTTTGAGGCAGTTTGCTCTAACTTATTGCTAAATTTAAAACGTACAGTTGAAGGATTTAGCGTTCAAGGCGAAATGCTCAAAAGATAAGAAAGTTTGAGCATTAGATGGCGATAAAAGTTATTACTAAGGCTGCGTTTAATATTTGGATCAATTGATAAAGTCAAATGGACTGTGGCTTATGATGGAGGAAAACGTTGCGGTAATGACAACAAATATGTCGGAATGTATCAATGGCATGTTAAAAGGTGGCCGTCGTCTCCAATTACACCGTTGGTGGAACTAATTTGTTCGGATTGCTTCTTTCTTATGACAAGAGTAGCAAAGGGTCATCGGTGGAGACAGGAGAATAAGGCCTGCGTGGAATACGCTTTCAAATTATTCACAGAATGAGGTTCACAAATCCGGAGGGCATGTTGTCCACCAAATTAACTACGCAGACCAAGCGGCCGACATACTGACCCGTTACGTAATGGACGTGGCATACGAAAACATGTGGTAAGTTGAGAAGTAAGAATGTTCATGCGGGAAATGGCATAAGACAGGAATACTTGCTCATACGTTGTGCAAGTGGCAAATCATTTGGGCAACTTCCATCCAAGTACATGTGTTGGTATTACGACATTGAAAATTATTTTAAATATGTATGACAGTCAATTCTCACCGTTATGGGGTGAGTATTATAGCCTAATGCTTCGTTCGAGTTAATACAAAATTCTCAGTTACGAGTCAGGAAGACAGAACGGGATGGATACAACAACCGGTAATCCAAACGAGATGGATTGACCATAAGTGCATGCACGACAACAATATACAAGTCAAACAGAACAACCTAGCTCTTCTCGACAATATAATTGAATGTAGTAATTATTTACTTGTAATATTCTTAGACATTTCTTTCCAATAAATTTATTTTTAATTCCAAATTGTCCTAACAGTTTACTAAATACATTTATATTGCTAATTTTATAAATACATTTATTAAATAAACTTATTGTAAATACAACATGTCTTTTTATTAAACATAACACTAAATAAACAAGAGTATTACACGTTACACATAAATAAAAGACTATGACATCTATGCCCTCTGGTGCCGCATCGAGGCGGATTCCTTTGTCATCTCGGTCTTGCTTGACGTTGTTCATGACGAACATCTTCTCGAGATCGCAGCTCCGTATGTGAGGAACTTCTGCCGAACTTCGAAATAGAACAGGCAACACATTGAACTAGTGTTGCATATCCATTGGCAGGTAACCATACCCGTCCCATCCGCCCATATAAAAATTGGATCCAATATCTAGGAATGGAGAGGTGTGAGGTGAGTCAAACTGTAGAAAGTGTGGAGACCAAGGATCATATGTCGATGTGATGGGTCGGATCATCACGTTGCTCCAAAGAGGGACTGGCTCGGCCAGCTGTGCTTGGGATGGGTATGTCCTGCATTTGATTAATGCCTTTACGTTATCTATGCACACGTCGTACGTGTTGCCTGTCTTTCGTAATAAGAACAATAAAATCGATTGAACAATTGCAGACATGTCTTTGCCTAATTTCAGGTGGAATTACCAAGAACCTATATGAATCAGTGTTTCCATAATCATTTATGCATCACAACTCAACGTACGTTGGTATTTGCTCCTCCTGCAATAAAAT
>CM047879.1:22361150-22394755 GCA_026212405.1 Petrea volubilis | reverse complement strand
TCATTCTATGCATCACAACTCAACGTAAGTTGGTTAATTTGCTCCTCCTGCAATAAAATTAGAACACATTAGACCATGTTGCTATCGAATTGATACTGTAATTATGACATCCAAAATTACTAAAAATTTAGAATATTACCACTATTTGCCAGGCCACAATTTATGTCGGACGATACTTAGAATCATAACTATGACTCGGTGATGTGATTAATTGTCTTGTATGCCTTGTATACCACCGGTCGTAATTTGGCACTATACTAAGGTTGAGGTTAGTAAACGAAGGTGCTTGGACACTCTGTCTACGATTAGTATACCACTGACTTATACTAGCCGCGTGCGTCACCAGCCAGCCGTGACCTGCTCTGCTGCTTCGAGTAATATGATGGTAAACTCTATTGGGTATTAGAGGGTTACTCGGAATGTCTTGCACCAGTCCAAATTGTTGTATACACCGATCAACATGGTGCCACTCAACTATGTGGTAGTTTAGAAGATGACATACAACCCTCCAGTACTCAATCTCAGACCAAGAAGGCATAGATTGTATCAAATCAGACTCATAGTCATACGACATCTACACAAACTGCAACACAAAATGATTGGAAAAAAATTATCAACATTCGAAGGACAACATCATAGAAAATGCCATAAAAATTAACAAAAAATGGATACATCATCTCGCTTCATATTATCTAGCATATCCCTAAATATACGCACGTTGTGCCTCGCCGTATGTATCCATGAATTACGAAAACTCCATTTGTAAAACATATTCAATATTAAATTTCATTAGGTATGCAATTTACGAGGCATAAAAATATAAATATAATTACCAATTTACTACCTTGCAGCGTAAAGGGTCCGGCGTAGTAAATAACCATGATTCAGTGCAATTGGCCCGAGCGTCTCGGCCGATATTAGCGATGTTATAGCCTCACGCACAATATTCAACTCCATGCCCATATCTAATAAATTTAATAGTCACTAATTGCAAGTACAATATACAATAAAATATACTTTACAATGCGGGTCATTTTACTTGCAGTCACTGCATCGGGTCGCCGATGTCTCCTACTCCACCATCGACTCTTTTCCCGGCACTGTCGCACAATTTTCGATATAAATGCACTAATACAGCACTTCCCCAACTATATGTCTCGACTTCTGTCACTTCGGACAATTGTCGGAGATGTAACTGCGAAATATAAGTGCTGCTACTATCAGCACACATTATGCCGCCAATCAAGCGTAAGATAACACATCGTGCAATTTGATATAGCTCCCATGGCACGGTGTTCTCATCAACTATTGTATTATTAACATGGTCTCTCAATGCAGTTAACTTCAACTGCAATCATTTCAAATCAGTCGAAGTAGGAGTAAATCTAATGAGTCTATCACAATATGTTCCCCACCCTGCCTCCCTGTCCAGACATTCATCTGTTGCTATTATCGAACGTCTGCCAGTCGGTAATTCCCATATCACCGCTACGTCTTCCAACGTAACGGTAGCCTCACCTACCCTCAAATGGAAAGTGTGGGTCTCTGGATACTACCTCTCTATAAACGCAGTTATTAAATGTTGATCTATATCAACATATACACCATAAAAATCCATTCGATCTAATTGTTCCTTCACTTTATCGTGAAGTTGCAACCCATCCAGACCAGATATTTCTTTCCCCCAATGTCTGACCCTAACTATTTGATCAGGGTCTACACGACCATCAAATAGTTGTCCGGAAATATGATTTTCTTGCTCAGTTAAAACAATGTTGTCCTCGGGTCCGTAATAATATTTCAGTGTTTCCAAATCCATTCTAGAAATAATACAATAAAAAATAAATAGTATAAACATTAAACACTTAAAATCAAATAAATACAAATATAAAAAAGATTAAAAAAAAGGGGGAAAAACATTTTTTTTTCATTTTTGCGAACACTTTTCATCAGAAAACAAGAGGAAACACAGGGAAAAAAATGGTTTTTACAAAAATTTCGCCAATAGTGTCAGCGATTTATTCTATTTTGGAAAAAAAAAAATTTATAAAACTCGCCATCACTCCTGGCGAGTTGTACAAAAGAGTTCTGGGAAAAAAAATGGGAAAATCTTGCCAACAGTGCATGCAATTTTCAGAAAAAAAAAAATTAACGATAATTTCTCCAATAGTGGTGGCGATTTATTCCATTTTCAAAAAAAAAAAGTTTTAAAACTCGCCAACACTATTGGCAAGTTGTACGAAAAATTTTCACCAACAGTGTTGGCGAGATTTCCACAATTTTCGCAAAAAAATAAAATAAAATAACAATGTTCACATTTTCACATTTTTGCTTTATTTATCACACAAATAACATATACTATCAAAATTTTCTTTTTAACAACAAATTTCTTTTTAACAATGTTCAAATTTTCTATACTCAGAATCTAGAATTATATAATTTTTCTTATTCGAAAAAAACAAAATATATATTACTATAAAAATCATGAAAATAATTCATCCATGAATTTATAAAGGCAAAAAAATAACACCATCAACAATTCTATTATAATACAACTTGAGCAAAAAAATACATACCAAATGTCTATATTATTCCAAACACACTCATATATTACACCAAATAACAATAATTTCACATATACTATTCTAATACCTTCAACAAAATTATCCATCAAATAAAATAAAAATAAAATAAACGAAGATAGGAGTACCTAAAAATTTCAAGTTGGGGAGTGAAGAGGCGAGTTCGTTTCAGCTACTCAAGCAATAGAGTAGGAGAGCATAGGAGAGGAGAGGAGAGTTTAGAAGAACTGCTCTTTGTGAGTTTGAAGAACAACAAACTCTCCACCCCCATTTAAACATCATCAACAAAATTAAAAAATAAATAAATAAATAAGCATGAGGTAACGGGCCACTGCTGCACTACATCCTGCAGAAGGCTGCATGCCTCGTTTTACGTAGCATGCAGTGCTGACCAATTCACCCCAAATTTTGAATTTTTCAGGAAATAAATAAAAGGCATAACTCGCCATCAGACAACGAGTTTGAAACGATCAAAAAAAATAATAGTTTAATTAAAACTCACCGTCATCAACAGCGAGTTTCAATATTATATATATGTTTTTTTTGGTCCGAAAATTATTTGCTTATCCGTATTATTTATAATATTTTACCATCTTTGTTGGCGATTTCAATATTAAAACTCACCATCTTTGTTGGCAATTTCATTCAAAATATTAAACATTACACATCCACAAGGGCGACTTAAGCTATTTTCGTTAACCTCCAATTTTTCAAGTCAAAATATTAAACATTACACTTTTTGAGTCAAAATCATAAGAAGTCCAACGGTTATACTCTACAAAAAAAAATTCTAATGAACTCGCCAACGGTTGCAGCGTGTTTAACTATTTTTCTTTTTTTTTCGGGGACTACAAATAATGCAATATATATATATATATATATTTTCTTTCTAAAAATATATTAAAGTTATATAAATTTTATTAATATTTTAATGAACTCGCCAACGAGGTTGGCGACTTTATCTAAAGTCGCCAACCAGGATGGTGACTTAGGTTAGATTTCAAACAAATCTTTTTTTCATGTCAAAAAATTAAGCCAAACACTTTTTTGGGTCAAATTTAAAAAAATCCTAAAGTCTTGGTGTTGGTACTAAGCCAAAGTAATGAGTAGAGTAATTCATTTTTGTCTATCTTGCTATAATGATTGATTACATATAAACAAAAGCATTCAACATATTTGTTCTTTATTATCGCATATATTTCTCCAAGACTAGTGTCCATTTTTTCATAGATTTTTCTCATTTTTGGGCCTTCACATCGCAAAATTTAATCAACAGATAAATTGATTTTATTACCTTAATCATATTTTCGACATTCTGCCAAAATTTAGCATCTCTCGCTATTTCAATAACCAAAAACCCATTGATCTTGTATAATCATCTCCTTGACTTACCCATTCCTTCCATGAATTCAGAACAATGGTGTTGGGAAGAGCCTCTTCACAATCCTATAGCTTTTTAAGTAGAATATAGCAAGAAGCAAATCTAGTCGTAGCAACTTTCAATAATTCAAGTTTTGAATTTGCTCTAAACATTGCCAAAGCACAAGCCTAATTGAGGAAATACTTAACAATTTATGTTGCTTTGGTTGTATGTCTTTTTGACTACTCAAATTTTGAAGCAAAGCCTTTAAAAATCAAGTTAAAAGTTTGAACCATACAAGAAGATCAAAATATGTGCTTGTGCACCTATTCAATTTCCCTTCCAATTGTTTTGCAATTTCTTGCATTGTTGGTCACTACTTGTAGAACATTATAAGGCCCTACTTCTTCAATGGCTTAAGGTAAATATATTGAGCGATAGCGAGTCATGCCTTCTCTATTCCAAAGAAATCTTCAGCATACAGAAACATGACTGGCCTGCTATTTACTGCAAGAACGTTAATGAGATGCATCTACTTGGTATTGGTCCATTGTCCAGGAGAAATGATATTCCTTGACTATACCAAGTGTCTTTCTCACGCTTTTCCAGTAGCATCTTTCTTAGTTTCTCATATAACTTTTAGACTCATTATTGATTGTTGTCACCATCTCAAGTCTCAACAAATTGAGGATTTCTCAAAAACATCAAACGAATACCATTTGCCTGTAAGACCCCTACCATCGTCAATTCAGCGTAATATCTTTCCATGTCTCAGAGTAAACTACATTTTTTTTCATAGTGATAATTGATAAAAAGAAATATATCTTCATATTATAAAGGAAAAGGTGTTTTTGTATGTGTACAATACAATCTATACATATATAACAACTAGAAAATAAAAGAAAGGATTACAACAGCTATAAAATTAATTACAGAAAGTTAATGCTATGAATTGGGTACAGAGAGCCAAAGCTGCCATTCTAGAGAAGTCAAATTATGTTGGAATTTGCCTATCTTTAATACTTCCCCTCAAGTTGGAGTGTGTATGTCAAAAACTCCCAATTTGTGAAGGTGTGCTTGAAATGTCGCTTGACCCAAAGGTTTCGTAAATATGTTTGCAATTTGCTTCCCCGTTGAAACATAGGTTGTTTCAATCTCCTTTATCTGAATTTGCTCTCGAACTTTGTGACAATCTATTCAATATGTTTTGTTCTTTCATGATATACAGGATTTGCAGCAATATGCATTGCAGCCTGATTGTCATAGTATAGCTTAGCGGGTTCTTCATGATCCACACGTAAATCTTGTAAGAAATACCTCAACCAAGTAAGTTCACAAGTGATAGCAGCTGTGGACCTATATTCCGCTTCGGTAGATGACCCAGATACCGCCATTTGCTTCTTACTTTCCCAAGATACAAGAGATTTGCCAAGAAATATGCAATATCCACTAATAGATCGTCGTGTAGTTGGACATCCAACCCAATCTGCATCGCAAAATCCAACTAATTTTAGTTGGCCATGTAAGGGGAAAAATAATCCTTGCCTAGGCGCCCTTTTTAGATATCGAAGGAGACGATGTACTGCATTGAGATGTGGTATTCTTGGTTGTTGCATGAATTGACTAAGAATAGAAACAAAATACGTAATCTCTGGTCTTGTTATAGTGAGATAAATCAACTTTCCAACAAGTTTGCGATAATAAGTTGGATCTTTGAGAATTTCGCCATCAATATGAGCTAACATCAAATTTTGCTCCATTAGGAATTTTGCAGGCTTTGCTCCTTTCTAATATATCCAAAGTATATTTCCGTTGACAAATGGTGATTCCTGCTTTTGAACGAGCAACTTCGACCCCAAGAAAATATTTCAAGGGTCCAAGGTTTTTATTTCAAAAATGCGTGCTCAAAAAGTTCTTGAGATCATTGATTGTTGTCTCGTCATTTCCTGTTATAATCATATCATTAACGTAAAGTAATATTAGTGTGAAAGAGTTATTTTGTACCTGTGTAAATAGGGAATAATCTGCTCTTGATTGCTTGAAACCAATACTTGGATAGCAGAAGAGAACTTTTGAAACCAACTCTAGGAGGCTTGTTTAAAACCATATAGAGACTTATGGAGTCGACATACGAGATTCTTCCCATGTCGACGCAAACCCGGTGGTGGATTCATATATACCTTCTCAATGAGTTCTCCATGGAGGAAAGCATTTTGAACATCCATTTGGTGTAAAGTCCAATAACGGACAACAACCACAGATAAGTGGTAACGGACGGTAATAAGTTTTGCAACTAGAGCAAATGTATCTTTGTAATCGATGCCTTCTCGTTGATTGAAGCCGTTCGCAACATGGCGAGCTTTATAACATTCAATGCTCCCATCAGAATGATATTTGATCTTAAAAATCCACTTACAATCAATAGGATGATATTTGAATTTTTTTAATAAGAAACCGGGGGAAAATTTCCATCCGATTTTTTTTTAATTTTGTTTATTAAAAAAACCGAAGGAAATTCCGGGGGAAATATTCCCCCGATTTTATTTTAAATATTTTTAAATCCTAAATCGGGGAAAATTTTCCCTCGGTTTTTTTTCGAACTTTTTTTTCTAATAAACCAGCAGAAATTCCAGGGGAAATATTCCCCCGATTTTTTTTTAAATATTTTTAAATCCTAAACCAGGGGAAAATCCGGGGGAAATTTTCCCTCGATTTTTTTTTCGAACATTTTTTTCTAATAAATCGGTGGAAATACCGGGGGAAATATTCCCCCGATTTTTTTTAATTTTTTTTATATTAAACCGGCGGAAGTACTGAGGGAAATATTCCCCCGGTTTTTTTTTAATAAAAAATTAATACAAAATCGGGGGATTTTCCGGGGAAATTTTTCCGCCAGTGTTTTTTTCGAATTTTTCTGTAATAAACCGGCGTCAATTCCGGGGGAAATATTCCCCCAGTTTTTTTCGAATTTTTTTCCCTATGAAACCGGCAAAAATTCCGAGGGAAATTTTCCCCCGATTTCTTTTAAATTTTTTTACACAAAACCGAGGGAATTCCAGGGGAATATTTCCCCCATATTTTTTTCCTTGAATTTTTAAAAAATTTTGTAATAAATAACTGTGAAAAAATCGGGCGATTTTTTTCGATTATCTAGGAGGCTGAATGTCAACGTGAGGTCGACTATCATGAGGTGGTTCAAAAGTGTTATACGATATCATTTAGACCTGATGAGATTACCGAGGGTGACGAGGACGAAGGGAGCACGGCCAATAATGTGGTTTGGCTAAATCAAAATGCCAAACAAGTCCGCGTATGTATACAATCCATTACTTTGCATATTTAAATAACTAATTATACAAACTTGCATGAATTAAATTTCAATTGTTTAATATAATTTATTTAATTTCGTGTAGGAGAACTACCAACAATTGTTGCAAGCCCAGGAACAATCAATAGCAGCAGGGTTGAGCGATGAAACTACATAACAGTCTAAACACGAGTTCTTTATGCAGGCGGTCGGACCCCCGAACAGAAAGGGCCGCCAAATCGGGCTGAACTACGTTCCTCGGAAAAAGAGGGGGCAACACTCATTCGGAAGTTCCTCGTCGCGTACTGGCCCTTTTAATTCTGGAGCAGATGTAGAGGCGCAGTTGACGCAACTCAGATATCAAATTGACACTTATATCTCATCTCATAAAGAAGAGATCACCCAATTAAAGACACAAAATGACACAATGATGTTAATGATGCAACAACTGTACACCGGACTTGTGAGCAATCGCCCGCCCGCCTCCGGAGCAGCTCCCCAGTCATCTCGTCGGCGTCGTCCCATGGGCAATACGTCCCATGACACATTTCATGATCCCGATCAAGGATTTTCCGCTCCACACATGTTCGCACCGCAATCAAATATGAATCTCATCAATGTCGAAGATGCCAACGAAAATGACATCAACTATTTTGAGGATGACGATGAGGAGGACGAGTAGACACATTTGATAGTTTAATTTGTCGTATGAACAATGTTTTTATTTGCTTGGTGGATTTGTATTTTATATTTGAATTATATTTCAAACAATATAGGATAATATTGCATATTTGTCAATTTATTTTAGCTTTTTGTATTTTTGTTTATTTTACGTGTTTGTGAATATTAGCATTTTTCATTATTAGAATATTATAAATGAAATTTATAAATAAAAAAAATTATAATGGACTGATTTGGGGCCTGCAATTATTGTATTTAAAAAAATATAACACCGGGGGAAATTTCCCCCAGTCCAAATTAAAATGTTTTTTTTTAAATTTCGAGGGAAAACCGGATGAAATTTCCGCCGGTCTAGGCCAGAATTAAAATAATTTTTTTGTAATTCTGGGGGAAAACCGAGGGAAATTTCCCCCGATTTATTTAAATTATTTCTTTTTTGAAAAATATCCGGGGAAAATTTTTCCCCGATTTTAATTAATTTAATTTTTTTTTAAAATATACCGGGGGAAATTTCCCTCAGTTGAGGACCGAATTAAATTAATTTTTTTTCCAAAAAATTGCGGGGGAAAATCGGGGGAAATTTCCCCCGGTTTTATAAAATTAATTTTTTTTAAAAAATACTCCGAGGGAAAAACTAGGGGAATTTTCCCCGGTTTAATAAAATTAATTTTTTTTAAAAATGTTTGGGGGAAAAACTGGAGAAAATTTTCCCCCGGTTTTAATTAAATTATTTTTTTTTTAAAATATCCGGGGGAAAATTCCCCCAGTTTTATTTTTTTAAAAAATAAACCAACAGAAAAACAGGCGGAATATTCTGCCAGTTTGTATTCCGGCGGAATATTCCGCCAGTTTTTTCGCCGGTCGTCGCGGTTTGTGTATTCCGGCGGAAAAATCTGGGGAATTCCGCCGGCTGAGCGTATTCCAGCACCAAAAAATCCAGCGGAGTGGTTTCCGCCGGTTTCACGATTTTCCAGTGGAATTTTCGTCGGATTGCCGCCGGATTTTCCCCCCGGTTTTCCTGTTGTGCTCATCCCAAAGAGCCTTCATTTTGGTGTAATAAGTAGAAATAGATTGCTGACCTTGGCGGTTGTCGGATTTGATAAATTCTTGAATCGTTTCCTTGTGAGAATCTATCTTTAAGGTCATTCCTTGGCGATGTCCAGATGAATTGAGTTTAAAATCCATGACAACACCATATCATTGCATCATCACCAAGTGCCGTATTTCGGGTCCGTAGGCGCAGGAGCTTTAATAGTTCCATCAATGGAACCAATTTTATTTTTGGCACTAAGGTTGATGTGTATAGCCCAACTCCATTGTCCGTAGTTGTAACCTTCAAGTGTTTTGGAAACTAAAATCATTTTCGGATGATCAAAATGGTGTAAAGAAAGAGGATCAGAAACCTCCATTGTTAGTGATAAATTGGTGGTTTCTATCATGATAATGAGCAGAAGACGTTAAATCGGAGTAACCAGAAATGGTGCTCTGATACCATGATAAAAAGAAAATGTATCTTCATATTATAGAGGAAAAGGTGCTCTGATACATGTACAATATAATATTTTGTACGTTTACAATATAATATGTACATATATAACAACAAGCAAATAAAAGAAAGAATTACAACAGCTATAAAATTAATTACAAAAAGTTAATGCTATGAATTGGGTACAGAGAGCCAAAGCTGTCATTCTATCGAATCCAAATTATGTTGGAATTTGCCTAAACATTAAAGGAATACCATTTGCCTGTAAGACCCCCACCATCTTCCATGTGTCAGAGTAAACTACATTTTCTTTCATAGTGATAATAGTACATAGTAAATATGAAGACATTTTGTGTTGCTTCACTGCTTGAATATTTTTTTTCTTAGTACTTCGTATGCTTCTCGATCCTTTACATAGACTGGACATTGTTGAATCCCTGCTCTCTTCCCTCTTGGACCACCAAAGAAGTCGTAGTGTATTCTGTTATATGAATTATTGTAATCAATCTTGCAATATTTGCAAGTTCAACTTTTATTAGGCGCGAGTCTTCTTTTGTTTTTTTTATATGTATTTTAGGCCACTTATTTGAACTCTTTTATTTTTCATGGGACTCCTCAAGCTGGAAGTGAAAGAAGGATAGCCAAAAGAGGGGGGGGGGGAGGAGAGAGAGCGAGCGAGCGAGAGAGAGCGAGAGAGTACTAGTTAGTAGGAGGTTTTTTTTAACTAGGATTAAATTGCAACTATTGGATATTAATAGATCTAATGATCTAAAATATTTAGGCCTATGGGTACTAATGACTATCAGACCCATGGGTATTCTTGAGTATCAGACCCTATCCAGGCCCATGCTATTTATTTGAATGGTTTTTGGCCTGGGTCTAGGTATCATAAAAAGCATTGGGTGTGGGTATTATACTTAATTTGTGGGTTTGGGTATGGGTATTACCCACCCATTGATAGGCCTAGGACCCTTCATCATCACACGATTTGTGACTCTCAATAGTGTCATTTGTATCAAGGCCCTTACTCTCATCATCAAAAGAAGACTCATGAGTTGAAGGCCCATACAATTTTCTTTTTTTCAAATACCATATTAAGTCAGAATAGATAAAATGCGAATGAGATAATTTTGGAGAATCCCAATAGAGATATACTTTTAAGGATGAAGTTGAATAGTATGAAATAGTTGTGTTCTATTGGGGGAGCTTTCACGTCGATGAAGGCAGCAAAACTCAAATGAAGACCCAAATCCTCCTCTAAAATCAAAATCTTATTTCCTTCCTCCATTTAAGGGCCTTCCCCATAATGCATCATTGACTTTGAACCCCCTTGTGCCATGCCTTCAAGAATAGTAGTTGTTACGGGTGTTAATTTTCAACCCAACTCGTCAATCCAAACACGACCCACCTAAAAAAAATAGGTTTGGGTTTGGGATTTTCAAGTTCGGGTCAATTCTAATCGAACTTGAAAATCAACTTGAAAAAATAAACTAAGTTGGGTTGGATTTCAGGTCAACCCACCAACCCAAAAAAATAGTTTCAGGCAACCCAAAACCTACCCAATTCAACCCAACCCACCCGTATTATAAAGATACTATAAATATAAATTTGTCACATTTCCTCAATTAATCCAAACCCTACTTTGCTCTCGCCCTAATTATTTTGTGCCTCCTTTACCAGAGGTTAGAAAGGGCACCATCTTCACAACTCGGCCATCTTCTTCACAACTTGTCACCACTATCATCGTTCACAATTTGGCCATGACTAACATCACCACCACGCAGCGCCACCACCGTCAGCGTTATACACTGTCGGCAGCTTTATTTCAAGCAAGCAGGACTGTTCTATATCTGCCCTCAACATGTGTGAGATTCCCATGGAAATTTGAATTTCTACACAAAATCTAGAAGTAGGGGAATAATAAAAAAATGAAGCACCTAGAAAGTAGAAACATTGGAGTGAGTTGGTTCTTGAGGAAAATCCGAAATCTTAAGTCTTAACCTACGAATGATTCAACTTCTGCAAAGAGAAATGCTTGATGGAAATACTTGACCCATTCATAGTTTTTTTTTTCCTTTATATTTTTTGTTGGCGGCTTTTTTAGAAATTTTTTTATTAGTAAAAAATTTGCAAAATTGAAAAATGATTATGGGTTGGTTATCGGTTGGGTCAGGTTGTTGTGTGATCTGATTAATAATCAGGTCAACCCGAATCTAATTATATCAAGTTATAATTGATACTTTCTGGCTGAACCTAAACATTAGGTTAGGGTAGGTGCGGGCTGGCATTTTTTTCGTTGTACCCACACATCAATTAGGCCTCACCCGACTCACCTAAATTGATACCCATAGTAACTATGATTCTCCAAATTTAGTGCATTGAAACACGTACCAAGAGTTCCCATGTGCAACAATGCCGCAAATCGAAACTCATTTCCGGAATGCAATACTCAAGTCATCTCGGATTACCAGGTAACCATTATTCTAACAGTTTTATTTTTGTTCGAATAATTTTGAAAAATTTTGATTCAATGGAATTTGATATACCTAAATAATTTTCTTGTGGGCAAATACTAGACCTCAATCTACAAGTGGGTGCTTGATGAAGATTTGAAGGTGAACGAATTATTTCACCATGATATTGTAGTATATGTTTAGAAAGCCGCACAAGGAAGCATCTCATGGCTCCTTGTTTTTGTCAAAATTACATTTTTTGTCATGCAACTTAGGTCTCATTATACATGATTACACATTTAGTCCTAGAACTTAGGACCTTATTTCACCTATGGTCCTAAATAGACAATGTTAGTCATGTAATGACTCATTTAGTCATGTAACTTGTCGTCATTGATCATTTGATGATTTTCTGGACGATTTGCTCGTTGCAAAGGGGGCGTGCAAGTCATGTGCCTTTTTGGTTATCGTTTCTTTCAATTTCAGGTTTTACTATTTGCAATGGTAAAATTTAGGTATTCTTCTATTTAAAAACTCTAACCCTATCATGATTTTCTACAATCGAAACTTGAAAAGATTAAATACCAACCGCAAACAAGTCTCTAATATTTTAATACAACATTCCAAAGTTCAAAATAAAATAAAAATACACACGACAATCTGATACAACATAAAAAATTAACACTTTATCAAAAATATAACCTTTCTCGTATAAAAAATTTCAAATAAACAAATTTCAGGGTTCCAATATACAAAAACCCATTTCATCAAATAAAATCATCCCCCCCCCCAACCCCCCCAATTACACGATTTAATTTTTATTTTGCCCTTCTTTTGTATGTTTATTTTCAAAATGTCCTTCTTTGAAAAAAGTTTTTCATTTACCCCCTTTGAATAGTAATTTTACTATTTAAATAGTAATTTCACTATTTAAGGCTTCTTTATTTGCTTTATGATCCAAACTTTTGATTTCTTTATGTTTTTATACCTTTAATTTTTAGAAAAAGTACGGTATGTCCCAATTTTCGTCATATATAAATTTTATTAGTTTTACTCTTTCTAGATTTTTACACTGCATAAGAATATAATTTTCTAATGTTCTATCTGCTTCCCAAAGTTCTTTTAATTCTCTATCTATTTGTTCTAATTGTTTAACATAATTTTTAAGAATTTCATGATTTATAGTTTTATTGATTAGATCAAAAACATAATCTTCCTTATTATTATACGTCGCAATAAGAATTCTTAAATCTTCAGGTAGATCTTCTAGTGGTTTTAAAATTGCTATTTTCTTTTTATTATTGTTTTTTCTTTTAAACTGGTTTTTTATGATATCAAAATCTTTTCCCATTATGTTATATCTTAGATAACCAAACAATAATCATACATTTGCATAAATTTCATAAATAATTGATGAAGTAATCTAGAACCACATACTTTCATAGCATCAAGTAGAAAAATATTTCTATTTAAATCTTTTAAAAGTATATTACCTCCTCGATGTCCTTAATTCTTTAATCCTCCTTCTGGACTCGTCTTCAATCACCTCGACAAGCCTGACTGGTTTTCGCCCAAACGCCCTCCTGGCTTCACGGGACTTACGCTTCCAAACGGCTACTGTCTCCAATGGTGTAATCACTACGGCCTTCGTAGAGTTATCGAATTGTGGAAAATTTAGGAGAAATACAAGCTTAAAAGATTTCTATAGAAAAATTTCTAAAATTGAATATTTATGAAAATAAACTGGCTTTATTTCCTTCAAACAAGGATTTATACAACCATGATTTAGAAGATAGTTACAAAGATTTAGAAAAGCTGGTTTCCTATTCTATGGATATTTTTCAGAGTGAGAATCAGTCTGAATTTTTTGAATGTGAGTTTTCCAATTTATCAGGAAATTCACAAATTTTCTTAGATATATGGGTTTGGAGTTTAATTCCTTCTTTATTCAATTTTAACCCTAGAAATTCAATTTCTTCTTTACAAATTATAGCCTTTCTTTCAGATAGGACTATACCATTTTCTTTACAAGTTTTAGCAAATTGTAGTAGATGAGTTTTATGTTCTTCTAAAGTATTAGAAGCAATTAAAACATCATCAACATAAACAACAAGAAATTCTTTATATTTATTAAAGATTTTATCCATTCTTCTTTGATATATAGAAGGTGCATTTTTTAATCCAAATGGCATAACTAACCATTCGAACTGTCCTTGAGGGGAACTAAATGCTGTGTATTGTATACTTTTAGGCTCCATTTTTATTTGCCAAAAACCCGAAGTACAATCGAATTTAGAGTAATATTTCTTTCTTTTAACAAGATTTAGTAAAACTTCTTTATTAGGGAGATAATAACTATCTGACCTAGTAAAGTGATTTAGTCTTTTATAATTAATTACCATTCTAGGTTTTCCTCATTTTTTCTCAGCTTCATTTTCAACCATGAAAGTTGGGCTACTAAAAGGACTATTACTTCTTCTAATCAAAGGTGGATTTTTTTATAATAATTCATTTATTTGTTTATCAAATTCTTTTCTATCCTTTTCTGTATATAACATAGGTCTTTCTTTTATAACTATGTTTTCAGTTAGTTCTATTTTTGCCTTTAGATTTGACTCTTTATAAAAAGCCAGAGGATGATCATTATAATTTTCTTTTAGCTGTTTTATTACATCTTCAAGAGTTATCCGTTTTATTATTATATTATGTATTTTTATCGGAATTTTATCATACGATCCACCAAGCTTCGCTGGCTGAACTCTGAATGGCTCATTTATTCGAGGTAATTTTAAGTAATGATTACATTTAGTTTTTAAAATAACAGAATAAAGATTCTGTGAATAAAACTGAAATTGTTGTAAGAAATCATTTCCTAACAATATATCAGTTTCAAGAGAGTTATAATCATATATAGTATTTATAGTAATAATTTTACTTCCTAATATAACATTTACTTTATCTGCCTTTTTATTGATGTGTTCGGCTTGACCCGTAACACCCTTTATCTTTATATTCCCATTCTCTTGCCATTTCGTATAGAGAAAGGATTTAAACAAAGTTATTTCTGAACCATTATCTATTAAGGCGCATATTGTTATATTAGTATCCTGTACTGTCAGTTGTACAAAGACACTCAAAGGAAAATTAATTCCCTTCATGTTTTTTACAAAAGATCTTTATATTTTCTATTTGTAATGTAACTCCATGTTTCTCTATTTTATAGTAATCACATTGATTTAAGAAACTATTACCTAAAATTATATCGTAATAGTCTCCTGCCATATCACTATCTATGTAACAAGGTACAATTATTCTTAATTCTTCAAAAATTATTGAAACTTGTACCTCTTGATCACAAGTTATTAATTGTCCTTCAAAGTTTTCATATTGAAATATTGTAGACGCAACCTTTGCAATTAAGCCTTTATTTTTATGTTTTGCAAGGTGATTGCCACTAGCTCCTGTATCAATTAATATATTTGGTCCTTCAATATATTCTTGACCATTAAAATATTTAGCATTTATAGTCATTGTATTGGTTATATCTTGTCTAGTAAATTCAACATTAGTAAGTAATGACTTACTAATACTTTTTCTAGATATAGTATTTTTGCCAAAATCTATTTGTGGTATTGTACCACTACTAGATCCATATTCTAAAATGGGTTTTCTATTTATTTTAATTTCATAATCTTTTATTTCTTTAATTTCTTCTATCATAGGTAGCTTTATTGTTGTTATATCTCTACATTCATTATCAATTTCAATATATGGTTTCTCTTGATATATTTTACCATAATTACTATTAGTAAAAGCATAACTTGCTCTATATTAAAAGGTAAATGCTTGACTTTTCTCTCTAAGTTTTAAATCTTTCAAAAGTTGAAAGTGTAAACTTAAAGTATCATTTATATTTTGATCATTTATATCAACACTATATTTTGGATAACAATCAAAGCGAAATTGTGAATATATTAAATTTCCTTCAACTGTTCCTAAATGACTATTTTTAGCATCTGTAAACCTTTGGTCATGGAGTGAAATAACCATAGGACTATCTATGCCGTCTCTAAATAAGGCTTTAACTAGAATTTGAATTCGACCAAGATAAACATATTTTATCTTCTTTCTTATTTCTTTATTTTTGATTTTATTTAAAGCTTGATTTATTGCGGATTTTGTAAGCAAATTTAACCTAATTTGCCCCTTAGTATGTTCAACATTTATAGATTTTTCAACTGCATGATAATCATATATATTTATTTTTTCTCTTTTTATTAAATCACCAAAAGACTTAAAAATACTTTTGGTAGGATTCGTTGCATCAAGTTTTAAACCTTTTATTTTTACTAATGTTTCTTGATCAAAGGTTATTCGTTGAGCATAACCTTCAGATCCTTCATATATTTCTACTTCTTTATCTGAATCTTCAGTTTTAATTATATCTTTATTCATTTTCAGAGTTACTAGAGTATTTTTCTTCTTCAATATATATTTCTTTATCTAAATAATTTTCTATATCTGAAACTTCAGACAATTCGTCTTGAAGTTCTATAAATTCAGCTTCTATGCTTCGAATCTTTTTGGGTTTTTTACATTCAGGTGATTTATGTCCAATTTCTCCACAATTCCAACATTGGCATTGTGAAAGATTTTTATTTCTTTTAAAGGTAGGTTTTCTTTTAAAATATCTTCTTTTTGGTTTTATATTTTTCTTTTGAAAATTAGTATATTTTTTATACTTCTTTTTATGAAACCTTCTTTTTGTTTTATTTATTCTTTCTCTATTACATCCCCAATGGCTGGGTACTTCAAATTCATTACAATATAAAGGTGAAAATTTTTTAGTTCTTCTATATAAATCTTGAGATTTACATAATTTACTTAATTCTGTAAAGAGAAAACTAATTATTTTTCCTAGAGTTGAAGTTGACTCTTTATTTTCTTCCTTCCATTTATTCATTATATATTTATTCCAAGGATGTGGAAGTTTTAAAAAGTACATATTGAGATATATACTCTGATCTTCATTACTATAATATTGAGTATAATAGTATTCTTTAAATTCGCAAGTATATTGTTTTAGATGTTTCATACTACATATTCTAAGATTTATTAAATTAGTTCTAGCTTCTTCTTTTTCTTTAGTGCTTTCTTTATCAGGGTCATACCACTGTTCTCCTAGAAATTCATCAGAAAGATAAGCAACTAAGATTTCAATTCCTCTATCAGTATTATCTATTAATTTAGTTTGTACATTTCTTTTTATTATAGCTTTAATGTTTTCAGTTAATCCTTGCCACCAATTAAAAACAATACCATCAAATGTAGCAATTAAATAATCTACTTGCCTGTTTGATGTCCATGTATCATCGGCGTTATATAAAAAGAAAACTTTCATAGTATTTGCCCATGAAATTATAGCCTTTTTAGTATCTTCTTTGCAATCTATATTTAACTTAGAACCTCCATGATTTATAAGTTCTCCATAATTAGTATCTGGTGTGAATTTATTGAATTGGTTATAAGATTTATTTTTTTATGTGATCATAATATTGCCTTCTATATTTAGGAATAGGCATCATTTCTGATTCTTCTATTTCCATATCTTCTGATTTTATTGTACCACTTGGGCCTCCAGTTGTATTATTAGTGTTAACTAATACTTCATATTCCTTTATTTCAGAAAGATCTATTTTTTCAAATTGATCTATTAATTCATTAATTTCATTCATCTTTATCTGTTTCAGATTCCGAATCTTGTTCTTTAGGTGGATTAGATGATGTAGCAATATCTTTACCTTTTTCTTCCTTTTTAAGAGCTTCTTCTTCAGCTAATATTTTAGGTAATTTAACATTAATCATATATGCATCAAAGGAATTTGGATGCACAGTTTCTTTGTTAGTTTTTTATTGATTTTATTATAATTTCTCTTTCTTTAATTTTCTTGTCAAATTTATTTTTCTTAAGACAAGTATGTTTTATTAAATCTTCAATACTTGAATTACAAATCTTTAAGATTTGAACCTCTGTTTTTAATTCTTTAAGTTCTTGATTTAAAATATATAGTGCCTCAAGTATTTTATTCATTCCTATATTTAATTCTTCAATATTTTTATTTATTTTATCCATTTGTATTTTTTATATCTATTCCAAGCTATTTGAGCATTTTGTTGTGTAGCTTTTATCTTTTGTTTGCAACTTTGTATTTTTGCTTTATTTTCTTTTGTTTTAATGTATTCATATTCCCGATTATATTCTTCAAGAATTATATTTAAGCTTAGAATTAGATTTATATTATGTATCCATCGTTTAAGATGTTTATTAGTTTTCATAATCGACTTAGAACATCAAGTCCTTCATTTATTTGTGTTATTCTGCTTTTTAAGAAATTAATTCTAAAAGCGTCTCCTCTATGATAAGCTGGCTTTCTATATATATAATCCAACTCCTTTTGATATAGATACAATTCTACTCGAAGCCTATGTAATGTATAATTAGGCATTGCTAAGTAGAATCATTACAGCTCTACGATTTTTATATTCTTCTAACTTTCTATAATACAATGCTCTTATTTCAGCATCTTTATGTGCTTTAGCTTCTTTCTTTAGAGACATCAAGAGTTTGTAGTACTTCTCAACCTTTGGATACCTTTTAGTTTGTCGAAACAGTCTATTCTTCATGGTGAAGATAACTGCCAATCATTTTCATCACATGAAAAATCGCAAGATAAACTTTCTATATTTATGTTATCACTAAATTCTTTATCATTTATTTCTTGTAAATAAATAAATAGCTCTTTAATAAGTAAAAGATTTATAATTGATAATTTTAATAATTCTATATATTCCATATTTTATAAATTTTTATTGATCTTTATAGCTCTTTTATGGCTCTGATACCAAATTCACGAGGGGGTTTTACTTAA
Organism: Petrea volubilis; assembly: GCA_026212405.1. Lineage (NCBI taxonomy): Eukaryota > Viridiplantae > Streptophyta > Magnoliopsida > Lamiales > Verbenaceae > Petrea > Petrea volubilis. Next base: position 22,375,957 of record CM047879.1, on the reverse strand, counting down.
TTTAATATAACAAATTTAAGAAAAGTAAGAAATAATTAAAAATTTATGATTTGAGTTTATTTAATGTAAATAAGGATGGTTATGAAGTTTTCTATTTCAAACATATGTTTTAAAGAAACTTTATAGGAAAAATGGACTAAATTGATCAAAAATACTTTAGAATTGGTTTTAATGAAATAAAGAAGAAAAGGTGGGTTTTTAAGAAATTACGCCGGCCCACATGAACAGTAAAACCGAGGTTTTAGAGTTCGGTTTAGGGTATTTTGGAAATGTTTTAGAAAAGTGGGTTATTTTAAAATTTTGAAAATTAAAAAAGGGTAATTTAAAAATTATTTCCCAATTACACAACCCATAAAACCTAATAAAACAAATAAAAATAAAGAAATAAGCGAGACTTACAATAATAGGTAGGAGTACAAATTCCTATTACTAGCCCACAACATTGCGAAATTAATTGTCGAAAAACAGGGCGGAAAAAAAGAAGGAAGAAAGAGGAGCTTTGAACGCCAAATTCCTTGTCAATTTGGGTGATTATACATTTCTTTTCGTCAATTATACGCAATTTTCAATTAGGGTTTATGGTGGGTTTCGGGAAATCTAATATCGTCTAATAATTTGGGGGATAAATTTTGCTCATTTACTAGACGAAACGAAAAAAAAAAATCAAGAGACACTCATCCTCATACTCCTGTAATTAATTTGGCTTGAATTGCTGAACCAACAAGTTACAAGACTAAGAGGGTGTTTGGTTAAATTTATTTTAAAGTTTATAAGCTCGTATAGCTTATAAGATACTTTTGGAACTTATAAACTCTTATATGTTATTTTAAATAAGTTGTTAAAGTTGGATAAAATAAGATCATGTAGCTTAAAAGATGTTTTTGAAGTTTATAAGTCGTAATTTTGTTTGGTAAAAATGAGAGCTTATAAGTTCTTTTTAAGGTAATGATGACCAAAAAAAATAAGTAAACTTAATTTCATGTAAATAAATAATTTTTGGGATAGTAAAAATGTAGTATTGAAAAAAAATATAGATATTTATGTTATTTTATCTTTTAAATTAGACAACTTATAAGCTATTTCAATAAAAAAAAAAGTTGGAGGAGCTTTTTTTTTCCGAGTTTATAAGCTCCTAACAGTTTATTTTTGAAGCTTATAAGCTATTTTACTTAAAAAAAAATTACCACACTTTTGAGAAGCTTACAAGCTTAGTCAAACACTCTCTAAGTGTATCATTACAAGACTAATATTACCAATTTTAGGACAAAAAGTTAAATTTCAAGACTAAATGTGTAATTATGAAATAGCACTAAGTATGCAATGAGGCCTAAATTACATGATGGAAAATGTCATTCGGCCATTATTTAAAATGTAATAACCAGATGGTCGTGTCTTGAAGTTATACGTGCCAAATCATTTTAAAGTTTTCTTAAATTTTGTGATCAGCTTTACTGATGCCCTGTAAGAGAATTAATAGGATCTACCATTCGTTTAATGCAACAGCGAAAATCTCCATGACGATCCTTTTCTCTCTTTCCCTTTTCAAAAACACTTTTCCGCAACAACCACCCTAAAACGAAACACAAATACTCTCACCAAGTGGAGTAAACTAAGCAAACAACAGTGTAACAATGAGCTGATATTCACTATTATTCATTGTACAGAGGTCCGATTTTCTGCATTAACTCAAAGTGAGAAAATAGAGAAGGTTTTTCTAAGCCTTCCCTGATAAAATACATACACGTCAAATATGCTGTGGAACACAATATATTAATTTCTTCGTATACTCCGTGCTGAAAGAAAAAAAACATAACATACTGATCCTCTCATTTCACTTGAGAGTTTTAGCAATATCGATCACAAAGCGATATTTGACATCCTTTTTTATCAGCCTTTCGAGGGCCTCGTTTGAGTATTCGATGGGGATAATTTCAATTTCAGGGTAAATCTTGTGGGAAGCACAGAAATCCAGCATTTCTTGTGTCTGCTTTGTTCCACCTGTTACACTTCCCGTAATTGTTCTCGCACCTACAACGAGTCATTCGTTTAAAGTTAGAGCTTGATCGACCACAGAAGGCATAAAATTAAGGATTTTTAACTGTTGTGTATATTTATCAAAGAAAAAAAGAACATATTTGGTGTATATTTATCAAAAAAAAATAGAACATATTTGGTGTATATTTATCAAAAAAAAAAAGAACATATTTGGTGTATTTGCATCTAAGTCATACCCAAGTTAAGGTTTCCGGGACTACACTTCACTTCACTAGGAAATCCAACTAAAGCAAGCACGCCGAATGTCTTCAACAATGATAAATATAAATCAAATGAGATATCTCCTGATGCTGTATTTATCAAGAAGTCGAATGATTTCTCGAGAGCCTGCATCAACAAGATTATTAACACGAACTTCATTAACTGTTTAACAAACAATTATTTGTCCGACTTCTAGTGTTGACAGATAAACACTAAGGCCATGTTCACTTTGTTTGATATGATGGAAGCCCAAATAATTGTTTCATTATGTGGAAGGATAAAGAAAATTATGTTGATTAATTAGTTTTTAGCCAGCCATATGTACTAAGATGGTTTAAAATATACATATCTTAGGATAGATTCACATTTTGTTTAGTAAACTTGACCATTAAGACGATTGTATATGTTCTTTTCCAAAATAATATTACTTATAAAAAAGATCCAACAATCTTGAATATTATTATATATATATATATATGCATATCTATATCCCACAACTTGAGTTGGACTTTTTATCAAACATTCCTGCAAGAAACTTCATATCAGGCCACATCCAGATAATGGGATGTCATTATTGTAAGAGAACATTTTATAAGCTTGGATATAATAATTTATCCAAACATATTATACAAAGTGCACATGGGCTAATTAATAACTTATCGAAAAGCTACATAAAATGTTACCTTCATCTGCTTTTCATCAGAAGAGATGACGAAATTGTCGGCCCCAAGACGATTCAATGCTTCTTCCTTCTTCGATATGCTGGTGCTGAAAACCGTTACCTTCAATCCAAAAGCCTTCCCAAATTTCACAGCCAAGTGGCCGAGCCCACCTAGTCCAATCACCCCGAAAGACTTTCCAGGTTGATTCATGTTATGACGCACCATGGGGGAGTAAACAGTAATCCCAGCACACAGCAAAGGTGCTGCTAATTCTAGAGGGTAGTTTTCAGGTATTCTGAAGCAATACCTGCAGATATAAACATGAATCAAATAGGACTCCAGGTTTCCATCTGTTTCCAAATACTTCCAATTTTAAAGAACGATATGTAGTGAAAATATAAATAAACTACTATCGCAATTAAGCTTTCAAAAACCAATAAATGTGATGGCAAAATTTCTTGTTTCTTAGTATGTATAATTGCTGACAACTTTCATATTGTAACACAGAATTTTGCCACTAATATTAATCTTCTTGCAGTGGTAACGACGTAGCATAAGAGCACGCACCTTTGATGAACCACAATGTAGCTTGAATATCCTCCTTTAGTAATGGTACCATCAGCATCTACACTATCAAACGTGAAGATTGGCCCCTTTGAGCAATGAACCTCTAATTCACTTTCACAATACTCACACTCTCTGCAAGAGTTGACATAAGTTCCAACTCCGACATGGTCACCAACTTTGAAACGATTAACATTGGATCCAACTGCTGTTACAATCCCAACAATCTCATGTCTGTCAGGCAGAGGAACCATATATCAGTCCATCAACATTGTTGCTATAACTATGTACAGCTACACAAACGTCCCTTTTCTTATTTCAAAATAACAAGTATCCGCTTCTGACCATCAAAATGTGATACAAACTGAAAAACTTTAATGACATTTATCAAAAGAGATGGATAACATCGTCTGTTGAGCGAGCAATTCGAAAGGTTGACAATACGAATAATTGCATCATCTAACTACGTAAGAGAGGTAAATGTAAACTGGAGATGAGTTGCAACGGAGGGATGTGTCATTTTGATACCAAGAAACGAAATTTAAGTAATTGTATTTAGATAGACTAAAAATCACAATTGGTATAGCTATTTAAAGTCATTTGATTCACATTATTAAAATCAATCCATACCCGGGCACCACAGGATAATTAGTATGCCCCATTATGTTCCTGGTCCAAATAACATCAGCAAAACAAACTCCACAGTAGGCGATGCTTATCGAAACATCATCACTACTAACCGACCTGTGCAAAAAAAATCATCATTTGGAGAGTTGAAAACAAACAAACACACACACCCCAAAAATACAGTTTAACAGCAACAATTACAACTGGAGCAAAATCCAAGAAACAAAACAAGATTAATGCTTTTCGAACAAAAAGATCGAAATCCCAGTTGGGTTAAATCAAGAATCAAGATCATTTGTGTACCTGCGAGTGAATTTGTAAGGCGAGAGAAGCCCAGATGAATCTCTGGCAGCCCATCCAAGGCACTCCCCATTTGCAGCAGCCATTATTTCAGGTCAACCCACTGAAGCAAATACAGGATGCGAAACCAGAAATTACCAGGACTTTAAAAGAAATTTACACAAAAAAAAATATATTTTTTAATATTTTAATATAAAAATAATATTAAAAATAATTTAAATTTACAATAGGAATATCAACTTTTGAAGTGTCACCATTTCCATTATCAATTTTTAATAAAATAATAATTTATCTTGATTTTATATTAAAAATTAATTTTTAATTATAAAAAAAAATTAAAATTACTAAAATTTTCTCTTTCACCCATCACTTTACCCATCACTCTCTCACCCAACCCATCATTCTCTCATCCATCACTATTTATCATTATCTTCATCCTTCACCACCATCCTAACCCGTTGCCTCATCGCCACATCCCAACGCCAGCGATGGTAACCGGCAGCGGTTTAGAGTGGCGGTGAAGAATGAAGATAATGATAAATAATGATGGGTGAGATAATGATGGGTTGGGTGAGAGAGTGATGCATAAAGTGATGGGTGAGGAAAAAATTTTTGGTAATTTTGATTTTTTTTTTAAAATTTTTTTTTATAACAAAAAATTAGTTTTTAATGAAAAATTGAAATAAATTATTATTTTATTATAAATCAATAATGAAAATATCAATTCTTTAAAGATTCAGGCATTCTCATTGTAAATTTAAATTATTTTTAATATTATTTTTATTCTTATATTAAAATACTAAAAAATATATTTTTTTGTACCTTTTTTTAAAAAATCCAAATTACCAACCACTCATATTGAGGTACGATATGATATAGCAGTATCGGATCTGATAGAAAAATTAACCAAGATTTGTCTGAGGCGTTATCTGATTGAGGTTGATGCTTACGACTTTTTACTATGCAACGTAATCACTGACTTCACCGGTGATCTCAATCTGGGGTTTCCCACCAGTTGGGAGTCGCGCAAGAAAATACAATCATCATCAGTGAACTGTGTGGTAATAAACAATACTGTGGGTTTGGGCTAGATTGAGATTGAGAGGGTTAATTAAATTAGGGTAACTCAAAACTTAATGGTCATCCGGCCTAGTCCAACCATAGGACTCATTCAATCGATCATTCTAAGATTTGCATATGCGTAGTTGGACATCCATGAAACATACACTAAACAATTCAAATTGTGATGTATTTTTATTTTATTTAAAAATATCAAACATATAATATATATATATATATACTATATATAATATAGTAAGAAATTGTTGACCATAGTGTGTCAATTTTGACCAAATATTAAATTTTTGAATTTGGAATTATTTTAAGTTTGAGAAAGAAAAAATTATGGACTAATAATGCATTATATAGGAAAGTAAGGAAAATAATATGTTAAGTTAATTTGAAATACTTAATCATGATAAATTGTATGTATGGATCCAACAAAAATCACTGTGAATCTCATGTAGAATTGCAGTAGCCCCGGTTAAAGAGAAACCCCTTATTGTATTATATATTATGGATTCGGTCTACTAAGATTATGTATATAAGATAAATGTAGCATAACCGAAAAAAAAAAAGATAAATGTAGCTAATTTTGTTGACGTGGCTTAGTTTAATTGGCCAAGTCAAGGCACTAAGACTTGAGGTTCTGAGTTTGATTTCCCATCAACTTGTGTGAGCTTGTATTTATGCAATGATAATGTAATTTTCTTTTTTTAAAAAAAAAAAAGGGATAAATACAACTAATTTTATGGCACAATTCAAGATGTAATACAATTCAAGATGTAATACAATTATGTAATAGAAGGCTCGCAATTGTTCTTTGACCATAATATGCAATTCTGACCATATTTAAAGTGCTTAGAGTTTTAATAAAATTAAAAATTCATGATTGGTTGTTGATTATTAAATTTCATTGATTGGATAATTATTAACTCAATGTAGATATTCTCAAATTTTTGAAATCGTTTTCCTCAATTAAAGCAAATGTTGGTCATTTATCAAAAAAAAGAAAGAAAATGTTGGTCTTTATTATGAAATTTGAATTTTGAAATTGATTCTTAACGATTTTATATAGGACGATTCCATTCTATAATGGCAAAATATTTTCATTGCTAATAGAGATTGTTACACACCTCTAACAGGTTGCCATAGTCTAAAAATACTTGTTATTTTTTATTCTATTATCTCTTTCACTCTCCCTCTCGTGGTCCAATGCGTACAATGAGCTGGCCCGACGGGAATTCTACTTTCCCGTAGAGGAGCTCCGTGCTCATTGTAAAATAGCAGTCAATGTTATATTTATTTGTTGATTTATTTTTTAGTTTTAAAAAGCGTATTTTTCTCTTTAACTATTGATAACATGAGTCATGTTGTTCTTATGTTTTACAAGGAGTACATGTGTACCGCATGTGTGGCCTATTCAGGGTTGCAAATGAATTGAATTGGCTCACGAGCCTTGCGAACAAAGCTTGAGCTATTTTGAGCCTTGACTCGAGCTCCATCGAGCTCAAGTTTTACCTCAACCCAATCTCAAGCTTTTTATGCCTACACTCGAGGCTTACTAGTTGGGATATAATTTTACTATGTAATATTACTAATATATATTATATTGCCGATATGTATTAATTATCAGTGAAGGTATATGTATATTACTAATTTATAATATCATCATTCTAACTGTAAATTAAAAAATACAAAATAAACAAACAATTATAATTTTGTTATCTCAAAATTTGAGTTTAAGTTCGAACCCGAACTTGAAAGTAACTAAACTTACTTCGACTCTAGAGCTTAACCTCAGTTGAATTCGAGTTTTGCTCAAGTCGAGCTTAAGCTCAAAAATTTTAGGCTCAGCATGCTTGAGCTCAAACTAGTGCTCCTACAAATTTTCGTTTAGACTTGGCTCGACTTGACTTATTTACACTCCTAGTCCAAATCTTTTCATATTGTTTATGAACTTTCAAATTTTATTAAGCTAAATGATTAAGTTGCATGACTCCTTATCCATTTTTACCAAATCCACATTATTGTAGATGATTTTTGATTTTATGGGGTGAAAATATTTTAATATTTAGAAGAGATATGGTGTTCATACTTAACTCAAGATAGAACTTTAGACTTGTTCAAATAACCATTAAGGTGAAAAAGGTTAGAAATGATAAATTTCTTTTTAAGTTACATAAATCTATTTAGGAAATTCATTATTAAGGGTAGTTCGTGTTTTTTTTTTTTTAAGGTGGAATTAAGGGTAGTTCCTACGTATGCAGGATGGTCTCAATTTTGGCGGCCGAAAGCAAAAACTCAAAATAAGGCTTTTAACTTATCACAAACTTAAAACACATACAACACATTATTAAATAAATAAGTTTTAGTCATAATTAAGATGGTGTTTGACTCAACTTATAAACTTCTGAAAACATCTTATAATATATTTTAGAACTTATAAGATATGATAGAGTGTTTGACTAAATTTCAAATGAGCAATCTTATAGGCTCCAAAAATAAGATTTTTAGGAAGTTATAAGCTCTTTTTAGAAAAATAAAGAGGTGTTTATTTATTTTTTAAAATCTATCAACATTCTTTGTTTTAAATTAAACTAATTACAATATTGTCATTAGTAACATCTTACAAGCTATCACACAATTTATTTATCCAAACACTTTAATAACTTATTTTTAAAATAAAATCTAATATCTTATAAACTCCTAAAATATCTTATAAGATGTTAAAGTCTATGAGATGTTCCAAATAAGTTTAGCCAAACACCTTCTAAATAGAGAGAACCAAAGAACAAGAGTTGTAAAGTAATAGAAAATGCATTGAAATGAGTTACCGAAAAGCAATAGAAGATAACATTTCGACTTGGGACGCATGCTAATTAAAAGGATGATCAATTTTCTGTGAAAAAATACATTTATAACCAATATATGAGAGTAGAAACACCACATGGTCTCCAATTCAAGTAGTTCAAAAAGTAGGTATAACATTATCTACTTGGGACGCACACTAATTAAAATGACGATTAATTTTCTTCAAAAAAAAAAAAAAAACACGTTCAGACAACGCCTCAATAATTTTTATATACCTTTTACATGTAAACTTTCATTTTTTTCTAAGATTTTACGTGCCACAATCACCCTCAAATTTCAATGACACAAAAGCACTAACTATTAGTTAGTTAAGTTTGTAATATGTATATCAATTCTTGTAATTCAGAACCTAATGTTGCTCTCAAGTAAGAAATATAGAAAGAACTGGATGTGTTTCGAGTAAGTGAGAAATCTTTTTATTGTTTTGTTTAACGTCGACATAATTTGAAAGAAAAGTCAAAAGGAACAATGATGAACAACAACTCAACAACATCCAGGGCATGCTAAAAAAGCATTAAGTTTATTTTGCGATTTCGAATGATTTTCTGATTGGACTTTGGAGAGAGAGAGAGAGAGAGAGAGAGAGAGAATGTGTGTATATCCCCAAAAACGTTTCCCACAGACCAGTTGAAAATAAAACGAACCATGAGCTTCTATCTTTAAACTATTTGCTAAACTCGCATTCTATCAAAAAACATGTGTAATAATAAGCAAATTAATCCGCGTTAGACTAAGACTATCCTTAAATAAGTACTTTCAAAAGGCAATTCAATGCAGATGCATTTTTAGAGAAACAAAACACGTTTCAACCTATGCTTGGGAAAAAGCAAGTCATCCAGGCAACATAAATATACCTTGACCTCATGAATTCTGTGCTCAACCACACCGCCATTTTCCCTGAACGCAATACCAATCATCGTGCGCGATTTTTATTCGACTTTGGAGGTTTTTCACTCTTTAACTTCAGTTCCACAGAGCTGTCTGGCTGATTCGGTTGAGGTTCTTCAGGAAGTGTAGTGACTAGAAATTTCTTGCTAGAGCCAACATGGTTACAAATCTGCTTCAGCATACTTCTACCCTGCATCCATTTCAGCATCAATTTCATGTGTGTTTTGCTGCTTAATCCGCTTATCCCAGCATCCTGCAGTATTCATCGAAGAGTTTCATGACCGAATGCAACTTTTTAAGCAGACAAAAGGTTGACAAATAAATTTTAACGAAGAAAAGCAGAGCATGCTTTAGTAATTTACTTGCTTTCGATATACGAAGTCTTTAACCAAAGCATTTAATATAAGTACAAGCTATGACAGGCTCTCGATTTGTTGTTCAAATATGCAAACTTCAACTGGATTCAGCAAAGAACCACTAGGTTTAGGCAAAATATTTTGTGCTAGTCTGACATAATCCCGTCAGATCTTTAATATACAAGGCAATTTCCTTTTCCCCCTTCAGGAGGGGAGGGGGAGGGGGGGAAGGGGGCAGTGGAAACACCAACCTAATCATGCAGATGAAATTTTCCAGCCCACAGACGTCTGATTTCACAATCAGTTTATGGAGTTGAGAAGAATAATAGAGACATCAAATGAACATAACCTACATCCATTTAAAAATAATAATAAGAAGAAGAAGAAGAAGAAAGAAAGAAAGAAATAGTCTGCATCTTTTTAACAGCATCAGCGCAGCTAGTTGCATTCAGATAAGGCTGAAATGATGCAATAGCTGAGGAGAAGAATTGATCACCTCATCTACTAGTAAAGATTACGAATTACACAGTAGTCATGGATAGCTTATCAAGATCAGTGATATAAAATGGTCATCTGCACATACTGAGCACTAAGTATTAATATCATATTCATGACTAAATACTGCCGCACTTAGAATCTTAGAATCCATGACAAATGAGGCTGATTTCATTAACGAGTCCACAGCATATGACTAATCTTAGTGGTCTTACCTAAACCCAAACATTTTTTGAACCCATTTGGACTCGGAAAAATTTTCATCTGACTGGAATACGAAATAGAAACAATTTAAAAAAAAAAATCATCCAAATATCAATTCCAATTAAACTCTCCTATCAAGCCCTCGAATAACAAATTCCTGACTTCATAATCACCTAACCCAACACCAGTCCTGGAATTCAGATCCTAACCATTCCTCACAAATTTGCAATTTTCGAAAAATCGCATAAAGCAGAGACCAATCAAACACTAAATGAAGTTTTGCAAACACACCTTGGCGTGGTTCCAAGCGTTGCCGATGGTGAGAGGACCGTGGCTCTTGATGACGCCATAGAGATCTTCGGCAATGGACGCAGCTTCCTGAAATGGAACCCTAGGGTTTATCTTCCTCAAGTTGGGGGCCCGCTTCCTCGATCTTGAAGAGAAGTACCTCACCATCATCGTCATCTTCATCATTGCATTCCCATTACTGTTCCACATTTTCACAGAGATTGCTTTGCTCGCTTAATGTTCGGAAGAACCGAAAACCCTTCTTAAATCTTTTTCTGTTTGCTCATGTCCATGGATGGGTTTATTGAGCCCAGCCCAAGTAGCCACTGATGCTAAGCGGGCCTAATCTAAGTATTCATCATATGTTTGCCCCTCGTCATTGAAAATCGTACAGAACTTGTACGTACAAGTAAGTTAAAAATACTTTCGTTTTTCTTATATATCCAAAAATTAATGGATAATATTTTTATTTTTGATATAATGCATTTAATATATATTATACATACTCCGTATAATATTGAGTGAGTAATTTTTATTTTGTAAAATAATTATTTTAAATTATTAATGTATAAAAGTTATTTATATGTACAAAACATCAAAATTAATTATAAGCATTAATTTAATATCATATAAATTAAAAAAATTGCAATAATTTATTAAAATATAAATTATTATAAAAATAATTATATACAATTTATATTATGATTTTTAATTAAATAATGTACTGATAAATTTTAAAAAATTCATTATTAAAGTAAATACATGTGAAAATAATACTAAAATAAGTCGTATATGACTTTCAGTTCAAACCCTTATTACTATACTACAGACCCAATGGCAGTGGACATGTAATTGGATGGATGACATGTGTGCAGAGTAATGTAATTTTAATTTAGTTAATAACAAAAAAAAAGAAAATTAAATTTAAATGCACACATATTATTCATTCAACCAACCTAATGTACTATACCAGCTGTAAGAACTAAGAACTGTAAGACTTTGGAAATGCTTGGCCTTTATATTGATTGTATTTAACCATTAATGAGATCTATATAATTAGCACGACTTTAGGATTTAATGGTCCACTAATTTATATTTTATTGAAAAATGACCAACTTTATTTCATATTGTCTTGACTTTTTATATATAATGAGAAATAAATGAGGAATCAACATTTATTATGAAGAAATAAAGTTTTATTATATAATTAATCATGGGAATAATGTTTTAATCAATGAGATTTTTTTTAAGAATAAAAAAAATTCAAATCTATAAGAATTCTCAATTTGGTCAAAATGAGCTATGTTGGAGTCAATGACCCCCTTGCTATATCTATATTATTTATTTATAATATTATTATATATTGGAAGGTGATCTTTTAATTAAAACGTGCAATTTTAATTAAATTATCAACTCTCGAAATTTTGAATTATTTTTAATTTTTTAGGATGAATTATTTGATTTTTTTTATACAATCCATTTAGGATTCCATATAAATATCAACCAAAATGATATACACAAACTCACGCAAAAAAGAAAGGGGAGATGAAGTGCCATGTTCAACCCCCACCATTGCTTTTTGATTGGTTACACTCATTGTAAATTTCTTTTATTCTCTCTCTCTCTCTATTAATTATTTAAGTTCACCAACTATTCATATTTAATTATCTTTTAATCCTCTGAAAAATCTATCTCTCTCTCTCTCTCTCTCTCTCTCTCACACACACACACACACACACACAAAAGAAAAAAAAATGATGAAAAAATAGAATAAGTAATAACTTCAAATAAAAATATAATAACATATTTAGATAAGGAAAATTTTAATTGAAATATTATGTATGATCAAATTAGTTATGATTTAAAAAAATATTAGAAAAGTAATGTGAACATAATCTCATTTATAATAAATTTTTCCTCAAAAATTAGTAAAAGTATTTAACTAAAACTTATGTAACTCAATTTTTTATGATATATATTATGTAACTCAAATTTGAAAAGTATTTTAAATACGATATGGTATATCAACAGATTAAATTAAAGTTTAAAAGATGTAAAAAAATTAAAAATGTGGACACAATATCATTTACAACATATTTTTTTTACCTTTTCATGTCTATTGACTATCATTTTTTTTATATAGTTTAATACTACACAAAAATCATATTAGTTGTCAAGTATTTCTTGGCTTGATAGCAAGGAAGAGGCTCCCTGATAATAGAGGTTAGGGGTTTGATTCCCACATATGTAAGTCTTATTTTATTGTATAATAGTTTATTTATGGTTCTCTTTAAGGAATATATTTTTAAAATTTTTTATTTTATTTTTTATATGTTTTCATGAGGGCATATGTAGATATTCATTAATTAATATTTTGCCTTCAATATTTTATTTTTAATCAATATTTTCTTTTGTTAACAACTTTTCTACAGATTTCAAAAAAAGAAAAAAAAACAAGAAAAAAAAACCAATTTTTTCTACAATTTATTGTTCGTTCCTAAACACAATGATGTTTTGAGGCGTCTAAATAATAAATGATATTAGAGCATTTTCTTTCATATGTTGACCTATGATTTATATGAATTTTTCTTAGTTTCAAATTTTCATTTTTATCATCTTTTCTTTTTTTTGAAAACTTTATCATCTTTTCCATCTCATGGTGAAATATTGAAATATTCTTTTAATATATTTTGTTCCGTTTAGTTTGTAATTTTCATATGTAAATAGTTTTTGTTTGACACTCTATACGTTTACTCGATGTTCATATAAGAATAATTGAATTCAAAGAAATCTTTTTTATTTAGTTTCTTTTTCTTTCTATGTTTCATGATGGAATATTATTAATTGATTTTTTTCAAAAAAAAAATCCCATTTTTTTTTTTAATCTTTTGATGTGAGAAGAACGTACTACTTTTTCTTTATCTAATTTCATCGATTTTTTCCCCTTTGCTTTGAGTTTCATTTTGTCTATTTTCGTAGAATTATGAAACTTCAATTAATATGATCTTGCACACAAGAATTAATATCTCTTAGAATATATAGGGGGTGTTTTGAAAAACTATAAAAAAAAAAAAGTATTTTGCTGCTTTTAACTTTAAAAAAGTTATTTTAAGTATTTAGTTTTATAATTTTTGCTCAAATTAAGTTGAAAAAAAGCAAAGCTGAGATGTTGAGAGGAAGCTGTTTCTAGCAGCTTAAAAGTGCTTCTTGGTATTTTTGTAAATAAATTAAATTTTTTTAACTGTTTTCTATTAACTTTTGATTGCTTTGCACTTTTATTTCCAAACACTTCACACTTTTACTATCAACTTGTAACTTTTATTTTCAAACACTATCAACTTTTACTACTCAACTTTTTTTCAACTTTTCAACAACTCCAACTTCTTAAAAAGCAAAAGAAATCCCAAACACCCTCATAAAGCACTATTTTCTTTTCTTTTTCGTTCATTGTTTGAAATAATGTTAGGCTTTGGTTTTTAAATTTAGGTTTTACTTATTTGTCTTTGACTTGGCATATTTCCGAACGGTCATCCGACCCCCTTTCCCGCAGCTGGGGAGCCATTTACTCCCCGATCGATTCTCGATCGAACTGTCCGACTCTGAACGACTCCGCTAACTCCTCACCCTGTCGACCCTCAGATCGGAATCCCCCTGCTCAAAACCGTCTCCTCAGCTCTTCTGGTCGACACGCCTACCGACCCGGACCATGCCGAGTCCAACGAATCCCTGTTGGCATTAAATGCTCCGTCAGACGAGGTATGGGGGAGCCACCTAACCCCATACCCCATTAATGGGGTGCCAGCTATTGCCTATGAACCCTACCCCTGGGTCTACGGGTCACTCACGTTGGCCCTCAAAGACCTACTTGGCCTGGGGGACCCACAAGAGCGTGATCTACCTGGACATGGTCTAAATACCCCTACATTTATGTTAAGATACACGCATTAATTACACATAGCACTCTTACTATGCTCAAATTACCCCATAACCGATCAACTGATTTAAGCATCGGAGGGTCTTAGTCGAGACCCATCTCGGCTAGCTTACGTTGCCATTCCCTTATTGCAGGATCAACTTCCCATTCAAATATTCACACAAATACACTCGATCAGAGAAATCAACAGGTGTCGACTAGCTTGGAAATCGACCCGTATCAGTCTTAGTTTTAATATTTTGTAATCAATAATTGTCCATAGTTATTAGTCTTTTTTTCAATTAAATTTATGTTTTTAAT